>VZTA01004811.1:34623-48034 GCA_013398855.1 Mohoua ochrocephala
TATATATATATATATATGCCTGTGTGCATCAGGTATCCTCAGCTGTGTTTTTGGAGTAGGGCTCCTAGGACAGTGCTGTGCTCGATTCCATGCACAGCACACGAATCTTCTTTGTAGTGGCTGGACATACGAACATATTAACACTACAGCTACAGACACCTTGAGTGATGGCCAGTACTGAGAAGCAGATACTGACAAGCTGAGGATTGCACACAGCTCTCTTCGATTAAATCATCCTTGACTTGATTTCATCCTTCATTATACTCATTTTTCTTAACATTTTGCTAAAGTCCACTATGCTTCTACTTACAACTTTCTGACCCTTACATTAATGACCCTCATCAGCTGGTGGGTTTTTTTTTAAATTCAGAGCAGCTCCAGCTACCTCTGTTACTCTCTGCAGATCTGCATTCTAACTGACCTCCATTCTCATGTCCCTGGAGTTCATTCAATGCACTCCTCTTGCCTAGCTGTACATAAGGGTAGCTGGACCTAAAACACCTCAGTGCAGTTGTGTTCCTGCCTTCCAGGACCTTGAATCCAATACTGCAAAACACAATTATAGCTGTTTAGCCATTTGGAAAAATCCTCCCTCTCCTTTCCTAATGCACCTCAGTGGGGCACCAGCTGACTATCAGACAGTTTCCCAGTCTTAGCAAAAGCCAATACAGGAAAGAAAAATGAAGGCAAACTGGAAGAGAGGGATCTGGTCTGAGTCAAGCATAAAGAAGCTCACAACAGCTTGAAGAAGAATGGAAGAAATTATCTGTTTTGTTGATGTAACAGACCAAAAACTATTCATCTTGAATGGCCTTTGCACAGCAAAGTGTTCACAAGGGGAACGTTTCTCATCCCTCTCCCTCTCTAAACCGGAATGGATGGGGCATTCTCTTGCAAACATTGCAGGAATAAAAATGGGATTCTCCTGTCCTGATCAGCCAAGTACATTTTTATCTGTGGCAGCAGAAAAAAATTAAGTGCTGGAAAAAGTATTGCATTAACTGCAACTTAGGGAGCTTCACAATCACTCTTGTTTAGCACTAATTGTTTTAAATGATCCAGTGGATCACTGCAATCACTGATGGAATGGGGAATAAAAGGGACGATTGTGTCACATGCTTGAGAGATAAGAGGTACATAGACTCACTCACTTGGTGTTCCAGGATGGGCACTGAGAAATTTTGTACTGCCTAATTTAGAAACAGACTCTGGTCTTTTTCCTCAGTTGCAAGGGTGATTAAATTCTGAGCTAATTAAACTGCATAGTAATTACCGTGCTTGTTTTAATGTGTCCTCTAAAAATTGTACTGCTGCATTTGTCATACTGGTGAGGGCTTATAAAATACTTCTGTTTTTTGCTGCTGCTCTTCAGAGGGAACTCCTGGGGGTTCCAACACTTGCATCCTTTGCTGCTCAGACCCATTTCTGCTGCGAGACAGATGACCCCGGGCAGCAGAGAAGCTGCAAGCACCAGTCAGGAACAGAGAAACCTCCAGAAAACCTGAAGAGAAGGAAGTTAGTGACCAAATAAAATTCTCCTGTTCAGTTGGTGAATCTGAAAACAGCAAGAGAAGAATATTGTCTCCATGAGGAGAACTGTTCATGTCCTGGTGCAAGGTCAGCTTGTGGCTTTGGCTGCCTGGTCCATGCAGGGCTCGCGTGGGATTGTTTGGATGGCACCACTGGCCTTCACACCCTGTGCCTGGAGCAGGGTGTCTGAGCAAGGGAGGACCGTGGCTTGTCCCTGTCCTCCTCCTCGCCATCTTTGGCTCAGCTGATGACCACAGGGCTGGGAGGGCAGAGGGGGACAATACCAGCCACTTCCAGTGTGTCACCCTCTCTCTCCTCTCACGGGGAAGTGAGTAATAGTGTTTTCACACTCTCCCCTGCTTATATCTTTGCTTGCATTTCCTCTGCCAGTCATCCCACACAAAACCAGCCCTTCCTCGGGCAACACCACCCTGCCTTCAGTGGGAGTGTGAGTGGAGATGGAGTAACAATCCACATTTGGGTTATAGCTGTGGGAAAACAACTTCATCCTCATAACAGTTTAGTTATAACCACATTTTCATATTAGCAAGCTATTTGAAGCATAAAAGAAAATATCTCTCTTCTGCTCAGCTGTGGTATCTTAGGCTGCGTTCCAGCCAAGGAGTCCCTGATAAAGACTCTGTATTTTTCCATTAATTAAGATGCTTTAATTAATTGGGACAGCTAATTTGAATTAGCTCTAGGAATAGGTATAGCCCTCAAGAGAGCAAAGAACAATGACTGCAGTTAATTCAGAATAGATGAAGGAAAGCTCTCCTTTAGGAGAGGCATTCAACCCTACAGACCAAGGCATCACTGGATGCACAGCTGGTCATTTAAATGCACCAGGTTTTGTTTTATTTTATTTACTTTTTCACAGACAGTGCTTGTTTGTCCTTTCAGGAGTTACAGTCACTGGGGGTTTTTCCCCTCATGATGTGATCACAGCTAGATTTCTGCCTGGACAAAAAATATACTTTTGACAACCTTGTATCACCTTCATATGACACGAGAACTAGAAAGAACACCCCGGCTGTGTCTTTCCAGTGCTGGCACACCGCATTTCCCCCGGCCCTGAGGCAGTCGGGTCATTAGCAGTTCTTTCCATTACTGCCTTTCTTTCACCACCCTGAGGGACCACGTGTGAAAAACCAACACTCTGACGGCACATACCGGGCTCACCCAGCTTGTGAGAGCAGGGAGCAGGGGTGGAAGATGAGATCAGAAGCCTCTGAAATAGCAGGAGATGCAGGGCTGATTCCATAGATGATTTCTGATTCAGAAGGGGCAAAGAGCCTTTCCAAGGAGGAAAGCTGGACTAGGGGTGCAGAAAACAATCAGAGGGATTCGCTTTCTCGTTTGCACAAGCACACTTCTCTCAAGAACAGAGGTGAGAGGGGAAAACGAGGTGCAAATTTTGATCAGCCATTGTGATTATTCGAGCAATAGCTTTGCATTTGAAACTCCCTGGCGCGTTTATCACTGCAGGAAGAACTTGTTCTGCAGAACGGGTAGGTCTGTCTGCAGGTGCAGACGAATCTATAGATCGTTGTATAGATCATTGAAACACGCCAGTTGGCTGGCCTGTGGAAGGATTTTGATGCTAGATACTAAAAAGAGAGTGTTCACTCAAGAGTGAAATGTTCTAGCTAACCAAAACCTGCCACAGCCAGGATGGAGTCCTTATCACTGGCACAGGTGTGCAGATAACAGCGGCCTCCAAGCCCAACAAAATACAGCTATTTTAGAAATAGCAGCCACTTCTCCTCCTTGTACAAACAGCTGCAGTTGGACATTGTTGAAAAGGCCACAGCATACTTGCTTTTTCCCCACCCTGACATGAATCCTTCACATCAGATATGAAGCAGGACACCAAGCCAATTACTTGGATTTCTTGAGACTATGCTGCTTTTTCTTCCCCAGGAAATACCACTTTGAGCTCAACAAACACATCACCCTGTCCTAACAGAAGCATAGGTTCTGCAGGACACTCAGGTAAAACATAAAACAGCAGATTAAAATCTTTTTAAGGTTTCTGCAGATTGGCCGATGCAGTTTTCTCCAGGAGCACATCAGAACACGAACATGAAACGATGCTTGCAAAAGTCTCCATGAGGATAACCACCCTGGAGTCAAATAAGGGCATTGCATTCCCCACTTTTCACCCTGTCTAATAGTGTAAACCCCTATCAGCCCTTTTTGAGGTACCTCACTCACTCCCTGAAGGACCCCAAAGAGCTGGCCAGCATCAACAGGAGGCTGAGAGTTTTCAACTGATTTTTCAGTTCATCATTTTTCCAGAAAACCTGGATTTGTTTGGGTGTTTCTTTGCTGACAGGGGGTGGCATTTTTAGCTCTTTTGTTTAAAAATAGTAATCTATTAAAAAACCTAATTGCTGCTAAATACACCAGGAAGGCTCCTTCAAGTAAACAATTAGACAATTACAAAGGAAGATATTAAAATAAGGTTTTTGCGATATGATGGGACTGATTTAAGAGGGTTACAGGAAGCTGGAGCCTGCTGTTCTGTGACAAATGATTTCCCTGAGAAAACTCAGTAAGGGAAACATAATCACATAATGGAATTGATCTTGAAATATCACTAGCTCCTGGGTTTGGAAATCAGCAGCCCCCGGTGACCTTGTATTTAACATCTTTATTCATGAACTAGGAAGAGAAAAGGTAAACACACAAAGAATAAGCCAGTAGACAAGAAGGGCAATGTCAGGCTTGTTTAGTCCACGGGGAACTCAAATGGAAAGAGATCTGATTAGAGAAGTGAATTGGGACGTTACAGGCTACCTCTGAAAACAAGTCTAATGAGTCATTTAAGGGCAGGATGGAATGAAGACCTGCAGAAAGATAGAGCAAGGCAAGCAGAAGGCAAAACAGAACTTACTGAAGTGATTTGGGGTCACATCAGAAGTACACTTGATGCCCATCTGACCCTAAGAGCTCCAGAAGCCCTTTGCTTCTCAAACGCTGCTGCACTCAAACATCAGCCCAGATCACCAAAACAAAAAAAAATCAAGAGTGGAAGTGCAAACTGTGCATTCCCACCCCCTTTACCTTGAAAAATGTTGTTGCTTATGGCACCCCATCACAGGCTGTCCCCTGGGGCCACTGGTAACACCAGTTAGCCTTTGGGGCAATTCTCATGGTGGCAAGCAGGTAGGAAAATCTGCTTCTGTCCATGAAAACCAGTGTACTTGGGGCCCCAGAGACTGGCAGTGGCTGTGGCTCCAGAAAGGATTGATTTCATCCAGGAGTGAACATGAGGACCAGGAAATTGCAGGACCCTGTTCCCTAGGACACAGAAAACTGTGCCCACAAGATAAGCAAAACCAGGAAGGCTCTGTGGTGGAAACGTCAGGCTTGAATTCCATGGCCAGAACTGAAGGGGCAACTATTGCACCTAAAGCAACTACAGAATCTTCGTTCAGTGCTAAATAACACCACAGGGTGTTCATCAGGACGTGGGCTGGAGGAAGCACCAACTTCTCCCACGTAAGGCAAAATGAGGAGATGGTGAAAGAGGCTATAGCCTTCTCAAGCAGCAGCTTTTCAGCTTTCCATCTACATCCCTCCCTCCCTGTGCCAAAACGCTGCTGGCAAACAAATGTAGACCAGGGTGAGTGGTACTCACGGTTATCCAGCATCCTCCTCACTGGAGGATGGGGAGAAGCTGCTGTCCCGGCTACACACAGCCGGCAGGAAAATCCAGAGACGGACACAATGAGTGATGGCTGCCCGATTTGGCTTTTCCAGCGTTACAGTCTCCCCGTATTCCCCGTGGAGCGACAGTGGCACCTGGTGGTCACATCGCCCTCGCACTAGCCAGACGGATTCTTTTATTACTTTTTTTTTTTTGAATGCTTGGTGCAGTGAAAATGACTGGAGGAGCACTTGGTATAAAGCGGTCCTGATTAACTAGATCAATGACAACGGCTGGCTGCAATTAGTCCTGCAACTCATTATTTTCCAACGCCCCTCGCCATTCGAGTAGTGCCAATTGACAACTGTTGTTGCAACACACCCGCTGCATGAGCCTCCCTGCCCGCTCATTATGCTCCTGTGAGTGGAAGGGAAGGAATGAGGACCTGTCCTAGCTTGCTGAAAACATTGTTTTTCTTTTTTTTCCCTGGCTTCTTAAAAAATATTCAGGTCTTTCTATGCAGGCAGAAATAAAATAAGTCTGTTTCCAATCAGCTACCAAATGCACATCCCTAGAGATGCTCAGGGCCACATGTGCCTTGGAAGAAAATATTGTTATTCTCCTTCTGTCTGTCATTGAGACATTCTGTGCCTCGGCAGGACGCGACTTCTGCGTATCCCTGCACCCTGCAAACCCTGTGAATAATAGATGTGCTCTGAGGCAGAACTTCTGCCAAGGCTGCTCCTGACATCGTTAACTTGTCTGGCAAGCTGAATTTTTGGTGCGGAAGGGCTCTTTCTGAGAGATGAACAGAAAAACAAGCCCATACAAAGCCCTGAACCTAAGACAACCTGTTTCCATTGGATTCAGATCTTGTGGCTGAGTGATTTTTGTACGACTGAAGGGTGAGTGCTTCATTAGAGATCAGATTCTGATGGATTGTCCGTCCCTTTACTTCTGACAGACAAACTCCTATTGCAAGTTTTTATGTAGCTGGGCCCCTCTCTCTCTCCTGGGCAGTTTCTTCGCTGTCTAAGAGCAGCTTACTCAAACTGCTGCCTTTCCCTGTTCGAGACTTAGTTTCTCCCCAGCTGCACCTCTCCTAAAATTCACAGGAACACACCGTCTCAGAGATCAGTACCTCTCTGCAGGCTTGGAAGGAGTTGCCCAATGTGCTCAGCAGTCACCAGGATGGGCAGTGAAGGATGCACACACTGGTGTGGGTACACGGTGTGAAAGCATGACCTTCACTTCCTTTGGAAAACAGACTACAGGGTCTGGGACTGCATGAAACAAAATCCATCTCTCCATAGCAGTTGTTCTGCAAAGAAATTATAGCAGCAAAGATGAGGCAGTTATACAGCAACTGCCCACAACGTGGAAGCCACCGGGGCTGGCTTTGCTACAGGCCAGGGTCACCTTCCCAAGCACCATAACTGCACTCAGAGAGGGATGTCCACCCGTGTGGCACTGCTCCAGCACAGGCAGCAACTGGAGAAAAGTAATGGGAGAGAAAAGGTGAAATAAGAAAAGGTGACTTTCTGTGAACACTGCTATCAATTTTAATGAAGAGTGGGATCTGCAGGTACCACCTGAGGATGGCTTCTTTGGCTTTTTAACCCGAGACACCCTCAAGGTAACAGAAATGTTGTAGTACAGGATGTGTCTCGGATGTATCCTGGAAGGTCCATCTGATGAAGAAAGCAACAAAGTGCCAGCACCCTTCTCACCAGCAAGTTTTTTCTCCTGTTCTACTCCAAGGGTTGCATCCCTGATGCAAGGGCAGAGGCTGTGGAAGAAAGAGCAAAATTAGGGGAGAGAGGTGGTAGGCAAAGCGCTCAATCACTGGGAAAAAACACCAAGAATACAGTCATTAAAAGGCAACAGTGTAGAAGTGCAAGATGAAAAGAAAAACAGCTTTGAGGGACAAAGGATTTAATCTTTCTTGTTTCTCCTTGAGATGTGCCCGTAGATGGCAGAGGAGCATTAATATCTTCCCCTATCTTCTGCAGAAATATAGAGCTTGCTCTCAGCCTGCTCTCTTCCCCTCCCTGTTTTCCATCATATCATCATCATCAAAGAATCACAGAATGGTTTGGGTTGGAAGGGACCTAAAAGATCCTCTAGTTCCAATCACCTGCCATGAGCGGGGACACGTTCCTCTACACCAGGTTGCTCCAAGAACCATCCAACCTGGTGTTGAACAATCCCAGGGATGGGGCACCCACAACTTCTCTGAGCAACCTGTTCCAGTGCTTCATCACCCTAACAGTAAAGAATTTCTTACTAATTCCTAATCTAACCCAAATCCCCCTTGTCCTGTCACTACATGCCCTTGTATAAAGCTTTTCTCCATCTTTCCTGTCAACTCTCTTTGAGTACTGAAGACCACAATGAGGTCACCCCAGAGTATTCTCTTCTCCAGGCTGCACAATCCCAATTCTTTTAGCATTTTCCCATAGAAGAGGTGCTGCGTTCCTCTAATCATCTTAGTGGTCCTTCTCTGGACTTGCTCCAACAAGTGAGGAAGGGAGAAAAACACTGCCAAGCCCCCAAACACAGTCAAGTTCTGTGCAGCTGAGCTGGACCAGGTCTTGTCGCGGGTTCAAAGATCTGCTTACGCAGAGGAGCAGAGCAATGGCAAGCCACAGCATGAGCTCAAACTGCTGTTGTCACACCAATGCAATGCTCAGGGTCAACCTCTTTTTCTGACACACAGGGATTTTTCTGGTTTAGCTTATGTCATGCTAAAATGAGTTTAAAACAAGTGAAAAAACAGTGCCGCCTTTATTCCACAACAAAAGCATCCACGCAG
This sequence comes from Mohoua ochrocephala, assembly GCA_013398855.1. NCBI lineage: Eukaryota > Metazoa > Chordata > Aves > Passeriformes > Acanthizidae > Mohoua > Mohoua ochrocephala. The sequence continues at coordinate 42,624 of VZTA01004811.1, forward strand.
GCCGCCAGCCCAGTGGAGGACTGAATTAGATTTGCCAGTAATTGTTACATTTCTGCCCAGAATCACTCGGTGGGGATCTGCACCGCGTTTTGTGAGGTCTGTGCAGAGCTAGGAGGAACAGTACCACCAGGGCCTGTTTTGACATCCGTGTCACATGCTCCTGCAACTGTTCTAGCACTGCTCTTACGAACAGGGAAATACTACTGCCTTTCTCCATCCCAGCATCTCGCAGGGCATAGCTGCCCTCAGAGTTCAAGAAGTTCAATGGTGTTGCTTCTGGGAAAGGATGTGGCTACGAGACACGTTCCTGCATCGTGGCTGGAGCCATGTGATGTCTTTTGCAGCACAGGAATGGTTACAGACATGGCAGTACAAAAGGAGAAGTATCAGCTTTGTGTGAAATACACTGCAGGGTTCAAATAAAGCCATAGGGTTAATACAGGACTGGAAAACACCATCTGGAACTGACTTTATTTGATAATTTTTCTGTTTTGAAAGAGAATAAAAGGAGAAATAAGCAAGAGTGCCCTCAGCCTACAGAAGGTAAAAGGATGGGGAGAAAGCAAATGAACATTAACCTGTAAATAATACTATGTATTAAAGATAATTTTTAAAAAAAACCAAAAACCAAAACCAGAAGCACATTGTAAAAATGACACTAAATAGCAAAGCTGCCCAAAGACAGCAGGATACAGCCCTTTCATCTGCTGGTCTGCATTTGATAGTCATTACTTTCATGGGAAAAAAGGCTCAAGTACTTGACAGACTTGGGAGAAAACCTGTTTGGTGTTTGGTGAGTCCCTGCCAGAGGCAGATGGCAATGTGAACTGCTCCTCTGGAAGGAGTCATCACTTCTGTGGTGGGAGAAGATAATGCACCCTGAGACAACAGGACACAGAAACATCACACTGACAAATCCTCTTGACACAGCAAACTAAGGGATTTCAGTATCAAGGGAAAGTATTTTGCGAAAATCTCCTGTAACCATTTGTGTCATATCAGTAGAGAACTGCTATCATTCAGAAGGGCTTTACAATGACAGAAGTTAAATGCTAGGTCCTAGGAAAAAATTACAGATTTGGAATGTACTTCCACAAAGATGATCAGGGTCAGCCTCTTTTTCTGACACACAGGGATTTTTCTTGTTGTTCCCACTATTAAGTTGTTCCCACTGTACATTCATACACAAGATAAAACCACTGGGTGCCAGGTACAGTCTCTGCAGTACAAATGCAGCATTTTTCCTTTGAAACAAGACTCATTTGGCAAGATTTATTAACCAGTTGCTGAAGTCACACATGCGAGTACCTGTAGACCTCAGATGGCACCAACCACGCAGTGAAATCCCAGAACCACACCAACTGTGCAGCAGCCGGGGAGAGCTTGGGGCTGCCTCAGGATGGGCCCAAAACTCACACTGGCATCAGGCAGAACCAAAAAAAAAAAAAAAAAAAAAAAAAAGAAGGGGGAACACCCCCAAAACCCAACANAAAAAAAAAAGGCAGGTGGATACACGCACAGACCCAGCCATTTTAACAGTTCCTCTCCTAAATGACTGCACTATTTGTGGAAATATGTGAAAACAGAATTGCAAAATGAATGACAGATATTCCTCCTGGCTGTCAGTGGGGCCAAGCCACAAGACCCATGGTTTAGTGGCTATTCTGTCAAGCAAGGTAGGGAAAGAAGCTGGGTTTCTGCAGGACAGCGTGGTCCCTGTACTGCAGGGAAGGAACAAGCACAGCAACATCATGACACCTTGTACAATCATTTGCATTCATTTGCATGAACACGAAATCTCTGCAGACCCCCAGACCTTGCACACCGTATTAAGAAGCTACCACCAGCTGTAACCATCTTGCAGCAAAAAGGTATCATTTCGATGAAATACTAATTGCAGAGCACATCCTACTAGGGCTCCTGAGGGAGGAGTGAAAAGCTGCGGGGAGGACTGCACACGCAGTTCATTTGCATCAGTTGTCCTTATTATTCCTCCAGGTTCTCTTTTCTTTCTTCAATATCAATTATGGCTCACGCTGTGACAACCATGGGGTGTAAAGGGAGTGATGGGGAGGCATGTTGAGTGACTGGCAGACATTTCAGCAGGTTTAACTTAGCCCCCTGCATCTCATTTTCCCCCTAATTCCTTATTTCTTCCTATTTTCCTTTTCCTCCCCCCTAAATCCTACGTAAGATACGCTCAGGAATATATTGCACCTAGGCAAAAAAACTGATGGAAACAAATGTCTGCTTTCTTTGCATAAATAACCCTGTTGATCTCCTCCACAGACAATGCACAAATAGCTGTGGGTATCCAGAGCTTTCGCCCATGTTTGGGAAGGTCCCGGACAGGAGGCGTGCTCCTGACTGCTTACTCTGCGCAGGTTTTGTAGCGACACGCAGGGGGAAACAATGCTTCCAAATTGTTTGGGGCTTCCAACAGGTTAACGCAGGTCTCATGTCAGCTGCTCTGGAGATCACCTAGAACTGATTTAACTCAAAAAAAAAAAACCCCAGGATTTCATTTAATGCACTCCTCTCTTGGAGAGTTAATTTTCACCTGAAAAGGTCACGAAGCAGCAGAAGTGTGAAATCTGGTAGCACCACCAAAGCCTGGCAGGTTTCTACTCAAATTGCTACAGGAAAGGTCCTCCTCCCTGTTTTTTTTCTGTTGTAAACTTGGTTTCCAAGCAAGGTCTGCTCATAGTGCCCAAGTATTTCTCTATGCACATACGGCCATTTGGTCACGATTTGGACACACATCAGCAGAAAGACTTGCAAAGCTTTCACTCCAGAGCAAATTCCCTTCCTTCCCGTGCTGCCTTGCCATCAGACTGGCCAGCTGGGGAAGAAATGAACTTCAGAAGCGCAAATTGATTGAATCAGTTTCAGAAAAATAATCATCATAGATCTAAGCTTTACCTAGGTAGTTCAAATAGCATCTGAGTTAGCATCAGGCTACATCTTGACACCATGCATACCAAAACCATGCTCCTGGAAATACTGGCTCATGTTCCATGGTAAGTGAATAGGCTTGGTATTCAGCACAGACTGCAGAAAATGGAAACCTCAAAAGATTTTAATTTGAAAAGGCCTTTTAGAAGGATGAAATACTTAGAATTGCAAGTGGCAGTGTTTTAAACTGATTCTCTTTCCATAAATTTGACTGCAATTTTGCTAGCTGCCTTTGCTAACAAAGGTTTTCAGGTGTACAAACCCAGCCATGAGATCAGGGGCTTCGTCTCCTCATTCATCAGTCATCTGACTTAGCTCATAACACTGAAATCTTGATTTGCATGGAAAAGAACAAAAGCTTGAGGAGAAAACTTTCACCTTGTTCAAAATCTGCATGCTTTCTGAAAGAAAAATCATCACAATTGTTGTTGAAACTCTGAGTGTTGACAAAAAGAATGGCTTTTTTTTTGAGCAGAGTGTCAAAGGTTTCAGTAATTTCCAAAGTGTTACGAAAGGCTGGTTGGGGGTTTTTTAGAAAGTCATTTTGAGATTAAAGAATAACAATTGTTACATGCTTCACTGCAATTCCTATGTAAGTTTTTTCTGTGTAGAAAGAAATGTCCGCCTCAGCTCACAGGGGACAGCTCATACAAAGCCCAAACGTGTAGTGCAGCATGCACCAAGGCTGGAAAACCTGTTCACCAGCAGGCTTAGTCCCTGGGGCTTTACAGGCCCCTCCGGAAGCCTCTCTCGTGGGATCCCTGCTGTCTCACAGCCTTCCTCTTGACTCTTTTCTCGAGACCAGCAGAAACTCAGTTATCTTTGAAACCACTTGTTTTCTGGTTGAAGATAGGCAACAGTCCAGAAGCTGATGGAAGATGAGAGAGACTTCTCATGGAGTCTGCATGTCCTTAGGGAAAAGGGACTAAAAGCATATACCAGAAGTAGATTTTCAAAAGACGTGCTCAGCTACTGGTTGTTGTAAGGAGTGCGAGTGAGGAAGTTTTGCTGTATAATCCTATCACCTGTGTAATCCTTCTCACTTTACAATACTTGGTTCCTACATAAGAAAAATAATCCATAAAAACAGAAAGCTGCTAGTCAGGAAGGATTAGAATCACTTTTATCACTTCATGTGCTTTATGATGAATCTGAATCTCCCAACCCCTGTGCTGGGAAAACTAAAGCAGGGATTGGAATGAAGTGCTGCACACATCATTAAAGGAAGGAGCTGCTCTCCCTTCTGTGTTGCATAGATGAGGGTGTGCCCAGAGAGGCCGGGCACTGTGCTGCCAGGGATCCTGTGCTAAATTCTGCAGCAGCTGCCTCTGCTCAGGAAGCCAACTTGCGCTGAGGGCTACTTTAACTGCGTTAATGAGTGGTACCTCACCATTAATGGTTATGCTGTTGTCAATTACATCTTTCCATGGCTGTGTTATACATATGTATATATTGCTTCAGCAGCCAGCAATAAGGGCTCCTCCTGTCCCATTCCAGCATTGATTATGTCAGGGAAGGAGAGGAAGTGCCTCCGTGCATGGGTGGGCAGCTCTGCCTGCCCGCACACCAGCATCTTCTCGCCTTTTACTCTTGCACATTCCCATCTTACTCTGCTCTGAGTGCTCCCAGCTGGGAAAAGCTGTTCTACTTTGCTTCTCATGGAATGTATTTACAAATCATCGCTGTTTATCTCAGAGGTGGCCAGGACGCTTGTTTTGGTACCAGGGGCTGCAGGCCCTGCTTGCTGACAGCCTATTCCTCCCCACAGAGGATGTCCCTCAGGAAGCAGCTGACTCGTTGGAACAGGCAGGTTTTCCAGGCGTTAGTGCGTGCTGTGCTACCTGTCCGGGCTTTCTCTGAGCTGTTCCACCTGTCCGGGCTTTCTCTGAGCTGTTCCACCTGTTCGGGCTTTCTCTGAGCTGTTCCTTGTAAGCCGACGTGGACATTTCTTTCTAAACAGAAAAACCTTAAGTAGGGATTATAATGAAGCACGTAGCAACTGTTACTCTTTTGTATAAAAATGACATTCTTCTAAGAAAAACCCAGCCAGCTTTTCATAACAATTTTAAAATTATTGGAACTTTTTATATTCCACATACACACAAAAAAAAAGCTGTTTTTCTCAACGCTCAGGAGTTTCAACAATTGTGATGATTTTTCATTCAAAGAGCATGCAGATTTTGAACGCGGTTAAAGTTTTCTCCTAAAAAACTTGTGTTCTTTACCACGCTGTTCAAACCGAGACTTAAATGTTATGAGCTAAGCCAGGTGAACGAAGAGACAGAGCCGCTGATCTCACGGCTGGGTTTGTGCGGCTCAGCCCCGCAGCCCTGCCAGCCCCAGCGGGGGCTGCGGGCCAGCGCCGTTCCCTGCTCCCGGCTGGATGGAGGAGCGGGGCGCTGCTCGCCCGGGGCGCTGCTCGCCCGCGTCACCGCCCCGCCGGGAGCCGCGTGACG
>VZTA01004811.1:52518-97080 GCA_013398855.1 Mohoua ochrocephala
TCTGGCCGGCCCCCCCCCCTTTTTTTTTTTTTTAACCTGTCTTCCCAATTTCCTGTCTCTTACAAGATTCTAAAATCTGTATTTGTCCTATGGTGTTTTTCCCATTACTTTAGGGAGAATTTCCTTTGAGACTGACATCAATTTCTGTCTGTATACATCTGTAGACTCCAGTTGTAGCAGAAAAGGAAGGGATGAGGACAAGACTGCAGAAGAGAGATCTTTAATACAGGCAAAGGGACCTTTTGAGGAGGTTATTTAACATGTCTTCTCTTCTAAGGATTTAAACTTCTGTGAGCTTGAGAAACATCCAGGCAGGGAGCTTGGGTGTTATTGTTTCTCCCTTTGAATGGGAGAGCCTGACTACACCTTTACAATGCATGGTGTAGAATGTTCTACCTGTGCCTGGTAATCAAGAGAAGTTCAAGGCACCCTGAGCAAGTTGTTCCCAGGCTGAAGTCTGAAAGACCACCTGGTTAAGCAAAGCAAGGAATAGCATGACTTCTTGCAGGGTCTAAGACAGGACTTGGAATGTCATCTCCAAAGCTTTGTCTGCTGCCATGTGCTTGTTGCAGCTTTTGAGATGTTCCTGCACAGCCTGGTGCTACTGGCACACAAGGATTGTTTGTTCAGAGCAGTTCGTCCCTGTCGATTCCAGCAGAAATCTGGACTACTGAGGACAAGGGAGCAGAGCATAGTAAACCCAGTGGAAGCACTACCTTAACACTGTTCTCCTGCCTCTGGTGGTGTTGCAATTCCACTGTGTAAACATGTTCTTATAACCCTGGCCATGAAACTTGGTTCCAATGTGCTTTTTGTTGCCTAGGGTGAACCTGAAGTACAACAGAAACTGTTGCCCAAATTCTGTTAGCACCTTACGGGAATGGGTGCTCTCAGCACTCTTGTCCTGGCTGGGAGCGTTAGTCTCAAGCAAGAGGGCATCCAGTTGGCATACTTGTGGCTGGGGACAGCTTCACATGTCCCTGCTTTAGGGTCTTCTGAGTTCCCCTGCTCTTGCTTACGGGAGCGCTTAAAGGTTCTGACCTCCTTCTGCTGACCTTTACTGAAATCTCCTGATTTACCGTGCTTTCCTGAAGCATAAACTTCCTAAGTATGATGATCCTGTCCGACAGCATCTGCTTTTGTGTTTCCCCTTCATGGGGGACAGTATTTTGTAATTTGACTTCCATAAGTGTTTACACACTATTTACAGTTGGCATAGTGTAGGATTGCAGATTGCTGGCATTTGTTTGACAGGGAATAAACTTTAATGCTCGCTAAGGTGCTAGACACTCGAGTGCTGTGGCATCACCAAAAACTGCAGCATGGGCACTACTACTACAGATTACTCTTTCCCAGCTGCCTCGCTGATGGTGAGTTGGAAATGGAAGGAAATGGGATGTGTTCTTGGCTTTTATAATGATAGTCAACAGTGCTCTTCTAAGAATTGCTCCTAGCCAGCTCAAATGAGCTCGCAGGTGTTCCTGCTGAAGGTCTTGGGATCCTTTGGCTGCATGCAAGCTGATATATTTGTAGGGTCTCAACCAAGTTATTTCCTGAAATTACCGTGTATCAAGGAAAAAAAAAAAAAGCTCACCTTTTTTTAACCCCTCTTAATCTGGGTAAAGTAGTCTGTGCTTTGTTATCCAGAAGCAGAGGAGGGAGTATGTAATTGATGCTGCATGTAAATAGTTGAAATGCTGATAAAACGATGTAATATATAGAAAACAAATATGGGAGGGGAACTTTTTACTTAGATGGCTGAACTCTTTGGCTTCAAATTCATATCTGGTGCTGTCTCACAGCCACTTTTATGGGTTTTTTTGTTCTCCGTACTTCACAAACCTATAAGTTACAGACTAAATCATTACTTTTCCTCGCAGAATCTAGCAATGGATGTTACTAAACAGTTTTCTTGCTCTCACACAACCACGTGACTTATTTTGTTGGCCTTGAATCTGCAGTTAGCTTCCAGTCTGTACTTGCACTTAACCTAGTTACTCATCTAACATGGCCCACATTATGTACATTAAATAACTTGAAATGATAGCAAGTCTTTGAAAAAAGGCTGGACAAGCAGGGTTAAAACCATGTTATGACTTGTAGCTAAAGTACATCTAAAGTTAATTGTGCTAGAAAATCTCTTGTATTGCTTAAGCTTCTTGTTTACTTCTTACTATTTCCTCAGATCTTTATTGGTGGCTAAATGCCAGTGGTTTAGGACAATAAGTAGCTTTGGTTTTGGGTTTTTGTTTTTCTAAGCATGATTTTGCTAATAAAAGAAAAAAACAAAGTGTTTTTTTGCCCTGACCTAGCTCATTGTTGCTGTGTCTTGTGCAAGTTAAAAGGTGTCTTGGATTATTCATTGCAAAGTGCATTGCACAACTTGTGCAAGTTTCCCCTTATTAAAATGTAACACAATAGGCAAGATAAAACTTGGCAATTGTTTCTTTATCTGAGTGGCAGGTAATGAACATGTGTCTGGCTCATTAATTCTGATAATCTTGCTTGTGTTTCTCTTTCAGACTACCTGTCTTCCACAGTAATTAGTTTAGGAGTATTCTCTTTCTAACTTTTCTAGTTAACCACGAGTTATCATTTCTTACAGAGCTGAAATGATTGAATGCTGCTGCTTCTCTAGAAACTTTTTTTTTATATGAAACAACTTTCCACAAAAAGTACTGAAATATGTTTTGCTTTATTTGTTTTTCTTTAAGTAGATTAACAGCACAGACCAGTGTCCTGCCTTGAATTCTGTTGTAATAAATCCACATGTTTAATTGCACGGCTGGTTTGAAAGACGCATCAGTTATTTGACATGAAAGGAATATATATGTCTTTTACAGGCAGGAGGGAGTTGAGGATGGCATTTATGTCCCAATAGAAGTTAATGTCCACACTCAAGCAGGAAAGGTACTGACCTGTCGAAGCTACCAGATGAAGGACTATGTCCCTGGTCCCCCTTCTCCACAGTATAAAAAGGTAGGTGTTGCATCACTTCAATTTTGGAAGACTGTACAGACGTTTATAATGCAGTTCTTCTGTGCTATTTAATAAGTACTTTAATTACAGTGGATGGAAGGAATGACTACTGTAAAGGTATAACAGTCCTTGTGCAATGGACTACAGTAATGATGCTCTCAGAGCATTACTAGCTCTTACAGGCCTACTAAATCAGTTTGGGGTTTTTGGTTTAGTTGTACCTTACGTGAAGTCCCTGTTTAACTTGTGAATTAGTTACGACTGGCACAAGGATTTCTGGAGGATGTTGTTCACATATACGTGGCAATTCTGTGTTTGAAAAATTAATGTACTCCACTGAAAGGACAGAGGGGAGCTTCTATGGGGAAAACACAGCGCCTGGGTTGTAGTTTCCAGGACGTGGATTATCCTTACTGTCTCGGGAAGTACTTGCTATCACTTCATACAGGAGTCCACCTGCCGCCTTTTACCAGACGCATCATCACAGGACTCCAGCAGCATTGCAGAGCACCGCAGGGTTCCCCCTTGATGGCTGGTGAGGCAGACGTGTTTCAACACTGCTCTGCAACGCTGGCTCTGTAGAGACACATGATCCAGTCACGCAGCAGGCCTGACCTGCTTAGCTTGTGAGATCTGGTGCAGGCCCCGGCTGGGGCGGTGTGGCTGTGTGTCTGAGTGGTGCAGCTGTTAGTGCTGCCACACAGACATCACTGCAGCTGGCTTTTCCTACCTAGAGTAAAGAAACCGGGCGTGAGCCTGTTAAATCCCAAGTGTGCCGCCTTCTCCAAACTGAGGAACTCACTCCTACGAATCGACTTTCAGGAGCACAGCTAAGGCCCGCTGCTGTGGGACTGCTGAAGAGAGGGCTTGCTTAGAAAGCAGGCTCTGATATTCCACAAACCTCCCCCCCTGCCAACCCACCTCGTGGCAAGGCAGATCTTTAGGGGTTTTCAGGGAGTTAATATGTAGTCTGCTGCTGTGTGTCAGCTCTCATTGGTATGCTGTAAGTGCAGACCTCCACTATTGGCAACTTTATCATTCCCTCCTGGTCCTGTCAGGAGCAGTTGCTAGTTCTGTTCTTCTCCTCTGCCCTCAGCTTTTTTTTGTTTAAGTTAACCAGGCAGGAGAGCTAAAAACTTAAAAGGTAACTGCATCAGCACACAGTGATTGAACTACATCCATCTACTGTTACGTACTTTTTTGTGGCAAAATTCATTCTTTCTAGACACCTCCTCCTTGAAGTGCATGCTGTTAAATGCATGAAAGCATATTTAGAGTATTCATTTCTATATGCAAGCTTGCTGGTGTCTCCTTCAAGCCGTGTTCCTACAACTTCCTCTTTTCCTCTCACCGTCGCGTCTTTTCTTCCACGCCAGTACTTCAGTTTATTTTGCATATGGAAGGAAAGCTGCAGTTACAAACTAAGGAATCTGTGCTTTTTCACTAAGTTAAGTGTCTGTTTCTGTTACTCCCGTACCCTCTCTAGGTACTCGTTGTCCTTTGGATTTCAGCATCTTAGTTTTAAAAATAACTTCAATAATATATGCTGCTTCTCACTCAGATGTGACACCAAAGCTGGCTAAAGGTTTCAAAAGTAGTTATCATCCTCACTGAAGAAAGAACGGAATAACTGAATAACAGCTTAATCATAGAGTGTTGTGCACTTTAGTAACACATCAGAATCGTAGGGGTAGTTAAAAGCCTTTTCAGAGTAATTTTATTCACGCTGTTCTGGTCTTCAGGGGTCTCCCAGAAGCCTTTGGCTATCCTTAGGTGCAAATAGCCCTGTCTGAGATTAATTCTCTGGGTAACTTAAACGGTTCTTCCTACTCAAGTGATTGCTTGGAGGAGTCTGTCCTTTCTATTACAGAAGGCTTTTTTCTTTCCCTTTTAATTATAGGTTATCTGCATGGGTGCAAAACAGAATGGCTTGCCAACTGATTATCAGGAGAAATTAGAAGCTATTGAAACTAATAACTATGCAGGACCGGTGCCAATCATGGAAGAGATTGAAGCTTCTATTAAAGCAGAGAAAATAAATTCTGCATAGAATACCTCTGCATTTGCTCGGCCATTCACCTTGATTTAGATACCTCTCCTCACTGTGCTGATCAGCAGTTTCTTTATTTATCAAGAAAAAATGAGTTTGCTGTGCGTCTACAGTAAACCATTAGACATAATTTGCAGTCCGAAGACACACTGACATTGGTGACTTCTCTTTGTATGTACAGCTTGAGCACATGATGAAGTTTTTGTGGATTTAGAAATTCTCTTTCTGTAACTGTCATGCCGTGCTGCATGCAAATTTGTGCTTCATGTCCACTTTACTGACCTTTTTAAAAGAAAAAGGCCGTCTTCATGAGTTTTGGCACCTGTTGCTTTCTGAGGAATAAGGGCTGCAGCATCAGGCCCTCCGTTTTTAAAAGTTGTATACACGACTAGATTTTTTAGATGCAAAGTAAACTCAGAACTCTAAGGCTAAACCTTTTTCTCTGCTACTTCTCGTAACGGTTTAAAGCCCAACCTATCTGATGCTGTGGAGTTCCTGTTCCTGTTTATACAGTTAACAAAGAAAGAAAAGTAGTATTTTTTTAACTCCTTCCATGTTTTTAAGTCCAGAAGGCAGCCTAGGCCTGAAGACAACATTCAACAAAGCATCTCATTCAAACATCATAGCTCCCTCCTTTCAATGTCTAGTGATTGTCATAGGCGAACTAGTTAGTTATAAACAAGAGATTTTTAAAGAATTCATTTTAGTTTGATATTTCCAAGTGTTTTTTTAATTACCTTTTTGACTGGCTTGTTTGCCTGTCTAGGCCTTGGTCTCATGTTCAGTGAAATCAGAAAGTTTCCTTTGAATCCTAGCACATTTATTCTGTGGTTTTGTCTGTTAAATCCTAAATGAATGAACTTGGCCTCTTTTATTTTTGGGGGTTTTTTCTCCCCACAGCTGTGACCATCCAATGCAAACCTGGAAGCTTTTGTAACATACAGAGTATTTATTTTCATGGTATTTTGCAACCCCAGCAGTTAGTCTATGGGGGATGAGGAAAATTTGACAACCTGGAAGATGTCAAATCACTGAGATTTGGCTTATCTTCTCCACAGTGTATTTTTTTCTCTTGATGTACAGAGGGGTGTAAGATATAATTGATGTCACTGTGTGACTGCTTAGAAAAACAAATGATAAAATAACAGACTGACCATGTCTTCTCTGTATAAAATGCTTTCTGCCCGGTATGTGTAGGTGCTGTCCTGATGTAATATGCCTGTTTCCAGAGTTGGGCACGGTGACCGCTGTAAAACATGGTACTTTCTGTATTAGCACTGTCCAGTTTGAGTAAATAAAACCGATTACCAAACCTCTGCCATGCCTGTTCAGTGTGCACTCTTCAAGAATATCACAGAACCACAGATTGTTATGGTTGGAGGGGACCTCTGGAGATCTTCCAGTCCAACACCCTGCCAAGGCAGGGTCGCCTCGAGCAGGTGACACAGGAACACGTCCAGGTGGGTTTGGAATGTCTCTGGAGAGGGAGACTCCACGACCTGCCTGTGCAGACTGCGTTGCCTTGTGTAAGTGAAAACTGGTGATGTGGGAACGCAGCTGAAGCCTCCACTGGCTGTTTGTGTTTTTTAATGGATGTAATGTCGGTAGGGAGCGCAAAACCAGGCGTGAACACGCTCCTCTGCATCAGCACCGCTTCTTTTACCTTACCCTTACCTTGCACCTTTGGGCTTTTCAACTTTTAAATGGGTACTTTAAATGGGTGAAGAACACAGAAATAATACCCTGGCATTATCCTTTGGGCTGGGCGGGGCGGGGGAGCTTGGCTGAGGGACATGGTCACTGCCGAGGGACCCTTGGCGCCTCTCAGGGGAGGAGGCCGGGCGGGTGCGGAGAGGAACAGGGGTAGGGGGAAGGGGAAGCCTTCGGCCATTCCTGCGCAGGGAGGAGCCGCTTCCCGCTGGGGAGGAGAGACCGTGTGTGGGGCGGGAGGGGGGGAGGGAAGCGGCCGTGGACTCCTCCCCTGGCCTCCGTCCCTTCGCCGCCGCGGTGAGGGCCGGGGAAGGGCCGGGGCGCAGGCGGGCCGGCGGGGGGCCGCTGCGGNGCGCCCGGAGAGGGCTGCCGGGTGTGAGCCCGAGTGTCTGCTTTCTGTACAGCAAGGTTTCTCTGGTACCGCGTGAAAGGCTTGCGAGGTGGGAGGGGAAGGGCTACGCCGCTGTTGAGCTGGAAACTTGGGGAGTCCTTCGTGTCTCCTCAGGAGGGTCCCTCCCGCCCCGGGGAGGCGGCGGCAGGCGGTGTCTGACAGGGAGCGGGGAGCGGGCACGGGCAGCAGCGCCCGCAGCTCCTCGGCGTGGGGACAACACCTTCGGACGAAACACAGCAGCGCTGCCCGGCGTAAATGGTGTTCCAGATGCTGGCGAGGATGTAGTGTTCCTGAGGGCTGGTGGGGAAGGGTGGCGCGGTCCCACGGACAGAGGAGGCGGGAGGGATGCATGGCTCCCCTCCTGCCCTGGCGCCCGCCTCGCCTGCCCCGTGAGCCACGGTACAGGGTACAGTGAGCCATTCGCTTCCCCGAAAGCCGGAGCGGAGATCCGAATCCGTGCGCGGGCTCACGCGGCACTCGCTAAGGCCCCGGCGCTTCGCTCACTTAACACGAGAGAAGCTGGAAGAGAGGGAGGCGGGAGCGGTTCGCAGGGCAGGATGGTGCCCCGTGGCCTGGCCGTGATTCCATCAGTTCCGTGATTCCATCAGCTGCAACTTTCCTTGTAGGATTCAACTGCTGGTGAATGTGAAAACAGTAAATGGCAGTAGAAAAGCGGTTCCATAGATAGCAGTAAATTGCCCCCTCCATCTCTGTCTCTTACCAAAAAAAAAAAAAAATACACAAGATTTCTCCGATTGGAGAAAATTTCTTTGTTTTCTAGTTGTGGCTCCTTACTATTTATTGATCTTTCCCCCCCCCGGGAAGGAGTTATAAGGAAGGCACATAAAGTCTTTCTGGCAGGGGCTTCTTAATGCATCCAAACACTATTATATAAAGTTCTCTTTCTATACAAAGGAATCCGCTAGGATATATAGGAACAAAACCTGTGAGAGATGTGAATATTTCTGTCAAAGCCTGTGCCTTTTTTTAAAAAGCCTGTCATTTTACCAGATGGAGGCAGAAATAATTTCTTCTGTGTTCTTTTATATCTGTTGCTCTTCAAATAACTAGGGATGCTTACAAAAGTTTATGATACAGTCAGAAGAGAGAGAGGGGAGGGAGGAAAAACCGCTGAAAGATGCTGATCTCTGTGACCCCGGAGCGATGCAAGAGCACATAAGTTGTAATGGATTTACGGGAACATGATGTTAACATGTGGTTCCCTGGGCATTTATTGACATGTGTAGCATCAGTGATGATAGTCAGAGATTGTGGAGTGGGGTGTGATGAGTATGCTTTCATTCACACAAACAGAATCATTTACAAGCTCTACCAATGCACCATTTTTGCTAAAAAAAATAAAAGTCTATTTTTTAGTACCTTTGGGAATACGTTGCATTGCTTCTCATCAAACATGTAGACTTTTTGTGCAGCATTTGTGCCCATTTGCCTCTGATGTCTGCATGTTTTTTACTGTTCTTGAACTAAGTAAAATAGCTGAAGTTCTTTCATATGTGAGAGCTGCTATGTGGAAATAGGTGTCTTATTAACTTATTATAGTCAAAGACTGACTGAATGACATGATATGTGGGAAATCAGTCTCGTTTCTGTCTGTCCCAATGATAGCAAAAAATTGAATTTATACTGGCCTGACGGAGTCCAGATTACCAAGCACAGCAAAGGTGCCCGTTCTCCTCTTGCTGTAATGACTCTGTGGTGAATAGCTGGCACTGTAAAATAGCTTTTCTCAGGAAACAAATCTGACTTGGAGACACAAAGGCCACAGATTTTCATGCGAAGTGGAGCATTGCTTTACTACAGCCACCTCTGGAAGAGTAATTGTGTTTTGAATGCTATGGACAGAAGGCTATGCTAGCGGGGACTCCACTAGCCCTGGGCTGGCACTCAGGTTTGTGTGCCTCATTGTTGTCCTGCCAGAGCTGGCTACTAGGTGCTGTGTAAATCCTGAAGATATTCCAGCTACTGGCTGCAGAAAACTGGGTAAGTAGCACAGGACTTTATTTCACAGGCAGTTTAGAAGAACAGTTCTTGTCAGAATAGCAAGACTGCAGAAGTAGTATTGACTGAGTTTTCAGCTCTTCGGAAATATTCTGGATTGGTCTCAAATCAGCTGCTTTAAGGGCCAGTTGTTAATTAAGTTGCTCCTTGTATTGCCTTTACTGCATCATCTTACCTAGTCTCCTTGGGAGCAGCCAGCTCCATAAGGACTCAATTCCCTAGCTGACCCAGAAGTGGAAATGTTTTTTAGCTATTCCGTAAGATCCTTCAGCCCCTTTATCTACAGCATTTACCTTTGACAAGACCTTGTTGCAATAAACCAGCAGATTCCTTGCTGCCAGGGGTCTTGCAGCACTGGAAGTGGAACAGGCATAGCAGTTTTGTTAGAAGAAGAGCAAGGAGATCTTGGTGAAAAGAGGATGTGAGGAGGGCAGGGCCAGGAAAAATAGAAATGTATATATGCTTGCACAATGCTGAGAGCAGAGGGAACTCGAAGGAAACACTAGATAAAAGTGCCAGTGCCTTCAAGCAGAAGCCATCGGCTCCACTGCAGCTTATGGACATGGATTGTACAAAACCTTGCTGGAAGCACTGATGCTTTTACTGTACCTCTTACTATGACAAATTTCATTTCCCTTTTTCATTTCCCTCCTTATTCCTGGCGTGATCCCCATCTTGCTTCCTCTTTTTTATTCTAAGTTACACAGGTTTATGATAGCATTGATTGCCACACTTGCTGTTGCTTCTCACACTGCTTCCATCCCCATCAACATTTCACTTGGCCAAGGCCCTGTCTTCCCTTTCATCTTGGCTTTTACAGCTGGTGGGTGAGTATTCTGCTCTCGGGTTCTTTTTCATTCCTTCTAGTCTATTTCCTGTCTTCTTCACCTGAGGGACTTTGCTGTCCTCAGAATGGCTAACTGCATTTCCTCTCCAACATCATTGGCAGCCTCTTCAGTAAGTCATTGTTTTTTTATTTTTCCTTTTAGGAACAAGAGGCCCATTCTGTTCCCAGATAGGAAGCTTCTCCCCATGAGTGTTTCTCCTGTTGTCTCCCCATATCAGGCTCCTGCTTCACTCAGGTATCATCTGTCTTGTCTGTCTCCCTTCCTCCTTAGGTGTTCTGCTGTTTCAGCTACTCTGTCAAGCTTGCAAATCTTCCCCTCTTTCTTGCTCATTTCTCCAAATGGACGTGTTCACAAGCTGCTCCTGTTGGAACAGGTGATCTGTTTTGACCGTAACTTGTAAGAGCCTTAAGGTGTCTTTCAGAAAAATGATTTTATTCACTTCAGCCCTTTCAGAAATGGAAGGCATACACTGAGGTGTCTCACATTAATGTGTGTCTCAGTCTTTTCTAACAGCATCCCCATGACTGATGCAACATCAGTCACACGAATTGCACTGGCATTGAATCCAGCATCCGGAGGGCCCAAGATAAGAAGGCAAAGAACACTCTATGCAGTCTAGCAAGGAGGTGCTTTCAATGCCTATTTATAAGCTGCATAAGCACTTACCTTTAAACATACCAGATGTGTAACCTGGCATTGTAAAACCGACAGATCCTTTCAGAAGAGTCTTAGTAACCTTGTGTTCCCTCACTGAAAAAACTCACATTGAAGCACTATGGAAGCTGGGACTCTTTCCGGAAAGAGAGGTGATGGGCTTGCAGATAAGCTGGGTACCTCATGTTGTCACACATTGGCCTCATGTTTTAAAAAACACCACCAAAAAAACCCCAACAACAACAAAACCCCCTCCAACAACACAAAGAAAGCCCTAGTGAAACAGAATCATATATGTCAAGTTTCTTCATACAGCTGGTACACTTTGCTATGAATACATGTAGCAGGAAGTCTTTCTGTTCCAGTACCATTTAAAGTGTTCAGCTCTTCATCTGGTATGGATTTTCTTAGTCTGTGAATGGTGGAAATTTCCATTTTTTCCTTATTAAAAAGTACCGATGAAAAGTACTGTGTACTCCAGTACTGGATGGTGTGGGTTTTTGTATTAAATTTAATATTTTCATTCAAAATATCACTGAGTACGTCATCACGCACAGAATTCATACTGCCAGTCCTGACTTCTCTGCTTGGCATTTTTGTTCTTTCTCCTTTTCTCCCTGATGTTCAGCCTCACCTTATATTCCCTTTTGCTTGGTTTCTTGTTTCTCCATTCCCCTGCAGATCACCCTGTGTGAAAGGGAACATGCTCTGTCCTGCAGCATATGTATGCACACCCCTTCCAGTGGTAACCAGCATTTGTACTGACTTGGATGTAGTCAGATGCAGGGCAGACATCTTTGAGACCTTCTGGTCATTCCATATTTTTCATGTTCTGTCCTGCTGCTGTATTTCTTCTTTCTTTTCTTATGCCCTTTGTAGATGGAACTGAAAGAGTGAAGAAAATACCTCTGTTTGGTTTATACACTTGACAGCGCTTTGGTTCATTCTTATGGTTTTCTGAATATTTGTCTCAGTTCTTCTTACAGAGTGGGAAGAAAGAAAATGCATTAGAATAATGTGGTCCTAGAACAGCCAAAACAAGCAGAGAATGTTGGGTGGAGGCAGCATCTTGAAAGAATAGGGTTAATATTTTTACTGCATGTTTTAAGATGATGCTATCTCTTTAACTAAAGCCTACAAAAGTTTTAGGGTAAATGGTGTTTTCGACATGTTTGGTCTTCATTTATGGAATGAGCTTTCTTGAACAAAGAGATGTGCCAGTGTGGCTTCTAGGAAGCTGAGTGACTCAGAAATCAGCCACTTCCTCGGGTGGGTCATCTGAGTGGCGCAATGAAAGGTCGATTTGTCTGAGTAGACGCAGTCACTGGTGTGGTAAGAAATTCAGATCACTTGGTTACATTCCGTTTGTTTGAAACAGTTTTGCCGTTTTGGGAGTTGGCTGTGACCCAGAACAGTTATGCTGGGGATTTGCCGGGTCTCAGCCCTTGGAGAGCCCAACTCTTAATGCAGTTATCTGCATCCGTGCAGGTCAGCAACCGTAAGTTGGGACCTCTTGGGAAATGCGAGGAGCTAAGCTGGTTTGCCCTGCTGGTTTGAGTGTAGATAGTTAGTATCACTAAAATGCAGTGGCATAAACTGTGTCTTTCTCCAGCATCAAGTAGGCGAAGCTTCACTGATGCAGGCAGCAGCTTCTGATACAGAAAACCCATAGAAGTGAGATTGTTCCAGTTGCAGGTCACTTAGAATAATCTGTGAGCTGGCAGGGCTCAGCTGTAGTTTGTCAGGGGAGTGCTGTGGAGCATTTGAAAAAGTTTGCCATTACTGTAAATGTCTTGGGAAATGGTGAGAATTTTGTAGCAGCAGAGCTGGCACATTTACAGAACTGTTGGAGGGGTTTGTCTTTTGTTTTTGATGATATGACTGTAATCAGAATCTAAGAACATTCGTCCAGATATCCCTTGGCCTGCTGAAACAACAGTATGTTTTAACTGTTTCTGGGGGATGTCAATCATTTGTGTTGCTCATGCAAATTCTCGTGGTCTGTGTGGAGGTGATTCAGTTGTGATCTTGGCAGAAGATTCGCTTCTTGCATGGGAAATCGTATGTGCAAGTTTGTACCCAAATAGTCCCTAAATGAGCTCATTGTTGAGTTGTAATTACAATATAACTTCATGCCTACTATATGGTAGGCACATTAACTACAATTACAAGAAGCCCTGCTGCAGTAATACAATAGAGAGCAGTCTGATCCCGATTCCTCTTGCTTTATGCCTTGTAGAGAAAAGTGGGAATAAATGGACATCTAAAAAGAGCTCGCAGGAGGTGGTCTAGAGAGCAAGGGCATACCCTGTGTATATATTTGCAGACAAGGAGAGAGCATTCATGCTAAAGAGCATGGTTTCCAAATAACATCCGCCCTGGTGTTGGTGAACCTTGTGTCCTGAAGCTAAACTCTTTTCCCTACTTTAGCTAAAACTGCCTCAGAGTGCACAAGGCCTTGCTTTCAGGAACAGGTATTATATTGGCAGCACTTTATACAGAGTCTCTTGCTGTAACAAGGAAAAAGCAGAGTGAATTGTTACTATAAATTAATTCCTCCTACAAAATTAATTGCTGTGAAGCATAATTTTATTCCGTTTATTTCCTTGTCCAGATTATGTTTGGACAGATGCCCTGCTTTGTCTACCGAAACATGAAAAGCTAATAAAAAATATTAAATTATGCACTAGGAACAGGCAGTTAATAAAGCAGATGCCAGTGGTGGTGTCTGAGGCAAGCTACAGTAAAATACTGGTACAGGAGGGAGACTGCTTGTTGTAGATATTTTATTTTTCAAAACCTGAACGAATAAATGGAAGTACCTAAGGAAGAAACCTTATTAAAAAGTTGGCCATGATACTACATAGAGTTTGGAAGTATTCTGTGATGTCTAATTGGAGGATGTATGTACACAGAATAGGGTTTAAACTGAGGTTCTGTACAATTACTTTTTGCAGGCTCGGCGACGTGAAGGACAGATTTCTTGTTTGCATGAAGTTAAATCCAAGCTGACCCGTCACTACAAATGGACAGCTTGTCAAAGATGAGGCTTGGTGGAACAGCTTCTTGGTATCTCAGCTATGGAAGGCCATCTTCGTGCTAATGTGGACATTTCTGTGAAAAAACCTCCAGGAGCAAGCCCTCAGTCCTTCATTGCTTTGCTGAAGGTTCACCGAGAGCTTCTGGTCGGCAGGATCCGAAACACGCAGTGTTTGATTGATAACTTGATGAAGAATGACTACTTCTCTACTGAAGATGCAGAGATCGTTGTCCAGTTTCCTACTCAAGCAGATAAGGTATAATTTTTTTTTTCCTCTAGCCAGCGAAGCTTTTGGTTACTTTCAGTTTGTCACCAGATTTTAAGGGTTTATCTGACAATTTTACATCTAGCGTATTTTCTAATCTTTGTTATTTTGGAGTTTTCCCACCCCGTTCTTCCTGGATGAGCGTCTCCAGCACATCCCTTTCCAGCACTGCTGGCACTGCTGGTAATGCCCGTTGGCAGCTGTAAGAGCTAGCAGGGTGATAATTGCTGTTCTGTCCCTCCCAGCTGCAGCTTTGTCCTCTGATAAAGAGGTGGCCGCATGGTTGTTAGAGTATAGCAAGGAAAATCTGCTTTAGGATGCTGGGGGACAGATCATCCTGCTTTAGGAGAGACAGAAATGAAATGCTGTTTTAGAAGTTAATGGTTGGGTGTTGTCTGTGTGAACACCTTCCTTTCTCTTTAAAGACCTATGTACGCTGTAAGTGTTTCTATGGAAAATTGATACATCCTGGCATATTTGAGTTTTTAACTCATCTTTGGACATCAGCAGCAAAAATTATTTCCTGGTCTTTCGTTAGGAGAAAATTACTGTGTGTGCAGTTGGTCTTTGCATCATAACTTGAAACAGCTGAGGAGATTGTTTCCCAGACCAACCAACCACGCAGCTTCAGAGCCCTGTCACAGTTAGGGGCAGGCAAATCATAAAAAATTCAAAGACCTTGGACTTCACCAACAGTGCAGATTTTCATAAAATAATCATTCTTGCTGGCATGTTGAAATGGTAACACAGTGCTCACACTGTGGGTAAGGTCAAAGCTGAATAAATGCGCACTGTATGATTATCTCAATTTCTTATTGTTCAGCATAATGTGCGTGATTGTTGTACCAAAGCTGAGGGAGAGGCCATGCATCAGGAGTCTAAGCAGAGACAGAGAGCAGGCCACACTAGTGTAAGTGAAGTGGACTCTGTGGGAGTTTCTTTGGAAGGCATAAAATTGCTTTTTAGAGCATACAAATTGTCACAAAAAGCTCCATGTGTTTGCTGTGCTGCACGTACATCATCCTGATTTAAGCTCACAAGAGACCTCAGTCTCTGGAAACCCTTTGTCTGGTTTGGAACTGCATTCTTCATTCACTTCTAGCAAGGGGATCCCGACATTCAAAATGTGCCCCCAGATGATTGCTCTGTCTTGAAGGGGGTTTTGTACTAGGACTGCCTTGTACTGGTGCACGGAGATCACTCTCTGTGGAGGTGACACTTCGTGCTGAACTGCTCCAGCCACTGCCTGGTAGCCATTAGTTTTGGTAACAACTGCAGGCAGTGGGGCAATTGTACAGAGAGAGCCTGAAGAATTGAATTGCTGTATTGGAAGGAAAAGTTGTAGGGTTTTGGCCCAGCGTTAAGATCCAGGGAGAGATTCAGCCTACCCTGCTCTGGACCTGGCTGGATCCTGAGGTAAATCCAAATGTGGCTGGAATATTTACAAAACGGGGTGAATTTAGGGCACTGACAAACCACCTCTATTTTCATTTCATTTAAAATACACTATCTGGCCAAGCTGAGGGAAATCCTTTGGGTTCTCTCTTGAGGAGTGGTATTTATCCATTTTGTTTCTGGTTAGTATATGATTGAGCTGCAAGTTCAGACCTTAACTTGCAGAACCAACTCTCTTGCAGCATTCAAGCACAAACAGCAGTTGAGTTTTGTGATGGTTCAAATTCAGAGCTAGATTTTTATTTCACCTTTTTGAAGCACCAGTCTTGGTTTTGGCCCCCTGCTCCAGTCCAGAAGGGATCCTAAAGCAGTTGACAAGTGTTACTGTGATAAAATGCTGTGTATCGATGATCTTTCCCGTGGTGTTCCTTCAGGTTCGCAAACTTCTAGACTTGGTTCAAAGCAAGGGAGAAGAAGTTTCAGAATATTTCGTCTATGTCCTGCAGAAGGTCACTGATGCTTACTATGAACTTCAGCCTTGGCTGGATGAAATAGGTTACGAGCCTTCAGAGAATATCTGTAGTAAACCCGTGGTAAATACAGATCCAGGTAAGGTTATGCATCTCTACCCCTTCCCTTAGACCTGCCCTGCTGTGTAGGAAGCTCCAACCAGGTGACAGAAGAGTAAGAGTTCAGGCAGGCACAGCCAGGGAAAATAACAGTGTGCTTGCTAGCAGTGGTAGCCAAAGTAAAAGGCACACTGTGTAACTCAAGGGTGATGCTGATAAATTGCATCCTGTTTCATTACACTCAGGCTCTTTCTGCATTTGTTTGTGGATATGTAACACAATGGCAGAACCACCTTGTGCCAGCTGTGGTATTTTCTAGGCCTCTACCACAATTTATTAGCAACACTGTGATGTTTTGGCAATGGACTAGCCAGTATTTCGTGATGAGAACAGTCAAGCAATGAGGCAGGTTGCCCAGAGAGGCTATGCAGTCTCCATGCTTGGGGGTTTTCAAGGTCCAACTAGACAAAGCCCTGAGTAACCTCATCTGATGTCATAAACGATCCTGTTCTCAGCAGGAGGTAGGACTAGACCTTCTGAAGTCCCTTCCAACCAGAATTATTCTGTCATCCTAAATGATGATTTTTAGCAACCCTAAAAATCAGAGTTTAAGCATTGCAGAAATTATTTCCTCTGGAGAGGTTTTTCCATACTACATAAATATAAGAATTTGTCCCTGTCTGAAGCAAAGTTTCTGTCGAAAAACACAAGCCAATACTGCACAATATATCTCACATAACTGACATTCTCTTCTTTTTTTGTCATCTTAAAAAAATCTTTTGAGGTGCCTGGCACTTGGTTTCTAAAGTGCATGGCTTCTATTTACAACACTGTAAATGACCAAAGAAGTTTGGAAAGAATTTCCACCTACCTGATAGAACTGCAGGTAGAATGTAAGTACAGTGAAATCAGTGACCAACAACTCCAACAAGCCTTTGCAGAGAGTTAAGCAGCCTTTAACAAAGGGTCAGGGGCTTGGCTTTGAGTCTCAGCTGAAGGATAGCAGCCCCTTAAACCAATGCAGCATCAGTACTGACTTTCAGGAAACGGTGGCTCACACGTGACCTTTCTTTAGCACCTGCATTTCCCAAGTGAGTGATGATGGCAGCACAAATAGAATTCGTCTGCCAAAAAATCCTTTTCACATTAGAATTACTTTTGTTTATTACCCCCTCTGAGTTCCCAAAGAGATGAGTCATTGTATACCTAGGTTTTTCAATAATAGTTTTTTAAATAATGGTTCACTGTCTTTTTAGTTAGCAGGTATTGCCAGAAACTCAGACATGAACTGGGACGGGACTCCAAGTTCGTTATGTTGTACGCTCAGAGGGAGGAGATGCTGCTTGAAGAAATCTACTCCGACACCATTATGGAGCTGGTCAGTTTTAACAATGAGAGTCTTGGCCACGTGGGTGAATTAGAAGCCCTTTTTGATGATGCAGTCGGGCTAATTAACGAAGATGGAGAGACTGTTTACGTCTACGGTGATGCAGGAATTGGAAAATCCATCTTGCTGCAGAAGATACAAAGCCTTTGGGCCAGAAAAGAATTGGACATAGGGGCCAAGTTTTTCTTCCGTTTTCGGTGTAGGATGTTTAGCTGCTTCAAGGAAGACGAAGCCATATGTTTGAAAGACCTGCTCTTCAAATACAATTGCTACCCAGACCAGGACCCCACGGAAGTGTTCCATCACATCTTGCAGTTCCCTCATACAGTTCTTTTCACTTTTGATGGCTTTGATGAGATCTATTCCAACTTTGATCTCAGCAGCGTACCTGAGATATGCTCACCCAATGAACCCATCCACCCCCTGGCACTGCTCGTAAGCCTTCTCAGAGGAAAGCTGCTTAAGGGATCCAAGAAAATTCTTACCGCCAGGACAGGAACTGAGATCCAAAAAAACATCATTAGGAAGAAAGTGTTCCTCCGTGGTTTCTCCAGGAATAACCTGAAGGAATACACAGCAATGTTTTTCAAAGATGAGCGGCAACGAGCGCTGGTATCGAACCAGTTGGAAGCTAACCCAAATCTCTGCAGTTTGTGTTCAGTGCCCTTATTTTGCTGGATTATCTTTAAATGCTATGAACACTTCCATTCCATGTTTGACGACCACGAGCTTCCAGACAGTTCTGTTACATTGACGGATGTATTTTTGCTCATGATTGAAGTCCACCTGAACCGATCTGTGAAAACGAGTTTGCTGAAGAACAATATCAGGAGCCAAGCAGAGATGTTCAGATCAAGAAAGGAAACTCTTCTAGCTTTGGGTAAAATGGCATATAAAGGGATGGAGAACTCGTTCTTTATCTTTGAGCAGGAGAAGGTCTCATCGGCAAACATCTCTGAAGAAGATTTGCAACTGGGCTTTCTCAGGACAGTTAAAGGTTACAGTGGCTGTGACAGTCAGGCCACTTACGAGTTCTTGCACGTAACCCTTCAGTCTTTTTTCACAGCTTTGTTCTTGGTTCTTGAGGAGAAGGTAAGTGCCAAAGAGTTACTTGAGTTTTTCAATGAATGTTCTCCCATCGAGACCGCCCAGCCTACTTGCCTTCGTATCCCCTGGCTGAAGAAACAGCTGGCAGGGGAGGATCCTTTCCGAAATAAAGAACACTTTAATTTTACCAACATGTTTCTTTGTGGCCTACTTTCTGGATCCAAGCAGAAGCTCTTCAGACATTTAGTTTCGCCCGCAGTCATTAAGAGGAAGAGAAAAACACTCATCGCGTACCTTGGGGAGAGCTTGAAATCCCACCTGAAAGGCTTCACTCGGTCCAGGCTTACAAGCTACAATCAGGTGCAGGTGCAGCCCAACTTCGTGTGGATGCTGAGGTGCCTGTACGAGACGCAGAGTGAGAAGGTGGGGAGGATGGCCGCCCGCCGCATGCACGCCAACTACATCAAGCTGGCCTACTGCAACGCCTGCTCTGCCGACTGCAGTGCCATTTCCTTTGTCGTGCACCACTTCCAGAAGCGCCTGGCTCTGGATTTGGACAACAACAACATCAACGACTATGGAATAAAACAGCTGCAACCTTGTTTCAGCAAGCTTGCAGTGATCAGGTAGGAGTCTCTGTATGTGAGCAGGTCCTTGCTTGTCCTTCATTTATTCCACAAACTGGTGGGCTGAAGGAATTGACCTGGGAAGGGGAGAAGGATGAAGGTTACTGCTGCTGGAAATTAATGTTTCAGATCTTCTGAAATCTTTGTTCATTTAGTCACGGGAGCAGGGATAAGCTGTGAGTTTGGAAACCAAAGTGGAAAGGGTGGTAAGAAGTCCTTAGAAGCAGAGACTGTTTAAACCTGTAGGGTTTAGTTAGCTCCATCTCAAATTGTTTTGTGTCAGAAGAGGATTTTTATGAGAGAAGGTGCTCCTAAGGGAAAAAGGAAACAGAAGGGCATCCTCCATTACCTGAAGATTGCCTGAGGCCATCTCTGCCCTTGGTCATAAGGGGTGAGGGAGGATCTGCTGTTCACAGTAACCCTTAATCAGAAGCTCTGAATTTCTTGCTTTTGCATCCTGCCAAAATGTCTGGCTTTCATAGGACAAAAGCTATCACACAGTAGTCCATGAAAGGATGTCGTTGACGCCTTCAGATGTGTTTCCCTGAGGTGATGTGAAGGGAGGACATGGCTTGGTGTGAACAGGGAGAACTAACTCCACCTCTAACATCACAGGCCAGATGGTTTCACCTCCAGCCCTCTGAGGTTGTGCCATGTAGCTATATCTTGTTTGTCCAAACATTTAGGTGCAGAAAGTCAGGAACCTCATATACATCTTTTTCAAAGCTCCTTCAGCCTCATGAGAATGTTTTTTTTAGCAACTGGATTTATTCCTCCTGTTTGGTTGTGCTCTGCCTTGTTTTCCTCTAGGAATAAATCAAAGCAAGTGACACTTGGTTTTTTCCCAGTTATTTGCAAATTGACTGACCTCCCAAGAGAAAGCAATAAGGAAACTCCTGGGGAAAATGCTTAAGTATGTAAGACAAAACAAAGAAGAAAAGGCCAGCCTTTCATTCTTTGTGCCTATCATATGATCATGCCATACACAGTGTGGTCTTAACACCATCCCCAGCACCAAAACAGTTTTTTTAGGTTGCCTTTTTGTCTTTATGGATCTTCACATGCTGGAACATTCATTTCTAATAAGCGATTTCTGCAGGTCAGGAAATGTTTCCAACAGCTTAACCATCTCTTTCAAAGCAGCAGAATGTTCTCATCTGTAGAAATTGGCTGATTTCTCCTGTGGGCTAGTGCATTCCAAAGGGGCCAGGTTGCTCACTAGCAAAGGCTAGGGAGGCTGTTGGTGATAAGGGACTCTGAGCAGGAAACCTTCAGCTACTGAGTTTGTGTACAAACTAAATGTGGTCAAAATGCTTTCGTAGGGACAGCTTTACCCAGAAAATGTGATTCATGGCAATTGGAATGCTTCCCTTGAACCTGTCCATTTAGTAAAGGTGAAAATCCTTGAGAAGTTTAAAAAAAAAAAGCAACAACAATAACCACCTCAAAACAACAGTGAGAAGTATTTTTATTCTGTGAGTGACTGGCATTGATTTGTTTCATGTCTGGCTGGGACAATAAAATTAGAAACATCTAGCACACCCATGGGACCACAGTTCTGTTTTCTGGCCAGGGCTTTTCACAACCTTTATTTGGTGAAGCCTGAATGTGTTGTGACTTTCGAGATGCCTGCCTTCACTACGTACTCAGAGAGAAGATGGCAAGACTAGTAGCTTGGACATCTTGCTTTTGCTAGGGTGTTCAGCAGACTTTCTTCCTGAAATCACAGTAAGCACAGGAGGAGGGTGAGATGCTTATCTGGTGTCTGACTTCCTACATTTAATTGTTCTCAGTTCTGTGGACAGCTTCCAGAGCATTACCTAGGAGATCCGGGGTTTCTGATTTTTATCGGTTTTGGAGCGAGCCATGTAAAGCTGAGCTCACATTTCCCTTAACAGCTTTTAATATGTGGCATAAGGACCTGTTAAAATAGCAGAGGAAAATGCATAGGCCTCCAGTCATTTGTTAACTCACGGGTCATGAACACTTGTAATACGTATTGATTCAGACTTTTCATTCCCTCCTTTGCAGGCTTAGTGTAAATCAGGTCACAGATCACGGTGTGAGGATCTTGTATGAAGAACTCTCCAAGTACCGAATTGTGTCTTTCTTGGGGTATGTACCCAGTTGAGAGCAAAACATTCAGCAGTGATACTAGAAAAATAAAACTCCAACGCTGACAGTACTGACACAGCAGAGGTGGGGTGGAAACTTACAGTTACCTCCTCACTTAAGCTTTACGGCTTTTTGTGTCAGAAATTATTCTGTAGCAGTTCACTGGGACAAAGACCACAGCTTCCTCTCCCATCACACTCCCTCACAGCCTCCTGCTGGCATCAAACCCTTCTGTGACACAGTGTGAACCACTGTCAGGTTACTGAACTGTGTGGGCATGCTAATTTTATACCAAAAGCCTTCTGCTGTGGAAGGGAGAGAGTGCAAGCAACAGTGTGTGTGTAGTTACAGCCTTCTGTTTTCTCTACTGTAAACCGATTTATTTCAACTATGCAAAGCACTTACAGCGTGGTAGAGACTGGTGTCGGGAACACGCAGTTTCAAGTGCCATGTTCATGATACCAATTTCTTTCAAGAGCTTAATTAGTTCTTAATGAAGTTGAAGCTGGAAGGCACGTTAGCTCCGACTGCCCGCTCTCGGTTAAGTAGCTACATAAAAATGACTTTCTGAAAGGTGAACATGAATACCAAGAATAGCTTTTTTCCTCCAGTGCCCTAATGTAAGTACAACTGCTCAGGTATCTGCTCTTCAGTAATATTTGCAAGGGGATTTTATGACTTTTAAAAGACCAAAAGTACATTATGGTGTTTTCTCTTTTGACTGATCTTCTGGCAATATTATTTCTGTACTAGCAGAGGAATAAAGGGAAGCTTTGTTTGCTTGTGGAGACCATTT
Source organism: Mohoua ochrocephala (assembly GCA_013398855.1). NCBI lineage: Eukaryota > Metazoa > Chordata > Aves > Passeriformes > Acanthizidae > Mohoua > Mohoua ochrocephala. Next base: position 74,410 of record VZTA01004811.1, read on the forward strand.
ATTTTAAAAATTATATAAATATTCATGATTTGCAGTCTGGTCTCCTTATTTTATATCTAGCCCATCACAATATGAATTATATATCAAAATAGAAATACAAGCAACTGTGAATATGTACAAAGCTGTACAGAAAAGATAGATGCTATGTGAGCATCATAAAACATTCAGGTTGTAAATATTTAACAGCAGTAATAACCTATTTTTACCAACGTGATTTTTCTTTAAGCTTATACAACAACCAAATCACTGACGTTGGAGCCAAGTATGTTGCAAAACTAATTGAAGAGTGTTCAAGCCTGGAATATGTTAAGTATGTTGGATTTTTTTCCTTTCTACAGTATCCTAATAAAGGTAAAGCAACTTGAAAGGGGAGGGAGAGTAGAAAAACAGACAAAAATTGTATTTGAAATAAAATATAATTTAGGTTGCAGTTGTATATTCTTTTGCAGTAGTCTAGCAGTGGATGGCAGCAGGTGAAACTCTTGAGTCCATAGTCTTTTCTGGAGTATAGTAGTGAGTTAAAGCAGTGCATGAGACCTGTTCTTTACCTAAATCCAGTCCCAGCACCTGAGCGAGGCTTAAGTTGTGCATGGACCTTGCTGCTGCTTCCAGTAGGCAAATTCCCTTGGATGTAGTACCAAGCTTTTTAGTGTCTGATCTTTTATGGGCCACTGGGGTCAGGCTGTGCTGGTGTCATACCTCAACTCTGGAATTCCCCAAATGTACTCGGTGAGTTGTTCCCTTTAATTCCTGGAACTTCCCCAGATAAGAGTGTCTGGCCGTGCACATTGGTTGGACATGGAGGTAGATCATTAACCAATGGTTTAATTGTGACCATAGCAGAAACCAGAGGTAACTGCAGCAATGTCAGCCTTTGGTAGGAATGTAGGAACAGGCAGCCAGGGACTCTTGGGTTCTAGTCCTTGTTCTACCACTGACTTGGTCTGGAAGCCTGCTACAGCCACATCCTTCCTACTTGAAGCATTTGCAGAATTTTGAAACCCAGGAGCACTTCAGTTCTTTCACTGCTTTGACAGTGCTTTGTTTATTTAATGTAGCTTTCACAAAAAAAAGCCTGTTGAAAGACGGTTACTTTCAGGCTGCATAGTAACCCTAGAGGTTATTTTGAGATAGAGTGCACATTCATGTGCCCGAAGTCAGCCAAACAAGACAGTTTTATGTAAATGTAGTGGGCTGGGGGTTTGGTCTGTTCTTTAAATCAATCTATATGCAATTATCTCTGCCTTGAATTCCAGCCATTTGATATCCACAGAGGCCAAAAATAGAAAAGGCCTTGTGTAAAATGCCATCCGGAGACAGTGACTGCTGCACTGACCTATGCCACTGCCTAGAGCCTGTGCTCACAACAGAAAGACTTGAAACTATTGCAGTCTGTGCTTATCAGCTGCAGTCTCCTCTGGAAACACACAGTCAAGAAATATTCTGTTCCCCGTGGCATCATGAAACATGCTGCATGTAATTCATGAGCTCTATAGCAACTGCTGATACTCTGAATTATATTAAAAACAAGGCTGGGGTCCGTGCCCTGAGGATCAGTTCCTAACGCTCATTTCTGACATACTGAGCACCAAACCCAAGACTCTACTGTAATACTTCTGATTTGGAGGGCTGACGTGCAAAATATGCAAAAGACAACATAAAATTATGTCTTTTAGTCAAAGGTCAAGTGCCTGCAGGATTTTTTTACCCTGGGTTAATCTTTGATAACTGCAGGTAGCCTCCAGAGTTAATTAGCCTTAAGCACTTGTGTGGCTTTCCGAAGTGGCGTTGTGGTGGCTGCACAGCTGTACGTGATGCACCTCATCCATTTGTGTATTCTGTGCAGAATAGGAGCGAACAAAATAACCAGCGAAGGAGGGAAGTGCCTTGCCCAGGCCATCCAGAAGAGCAAGACAATGTTTGAAATCGGGTACGTTCAGTGCTAAGGAGCAGAACTTAGGGCTTGATCTCGACAAGGCACCTGTGAATCCCTTAGGATTCCTTTTTTTCATGCTTACCTTCTCTCCTCCTGCTATTCCTTCTCCCCTCGACAGCAGCATTCGAACAAACAAGTGTAGGAGCATTGCCACATTTTCCATGGAAAAGGAGGGCTGCTTTGTTGTTCTTCGGTTCACACAATGTTTGGTTCAGGTTTTGGCATTTGTTTTGGTTTTTTTTTTTTTACTGTTCTGACAGAACCTTAAAGGAGAGACAAACAAGACGACACAGTATGTAAAGATAACCACTTTCTTCATGGCAGCACAGCTCCTCTAGAGATACTTGGTTATTTTTAAGTCTGTGTGGTTTTATGACAATTGGTACTGCACCCAGTTATGGAGTGTCATTGTTACAAATGTCAAACCTTCTGCATCACATCCTGATAAAGTTGTGAGCTGGGAGAATAAAAAGGAATTCATATCATCCTTTTCTCTTAGTCTGTCCCTAACTGCAGAGTCTGCTATTATTGGAGAGAGGTCTGAATGTACTCCAAACCTTTAGTTCCTGCCCTCTTTCTCATGAAAGGTGCTAGGTTTGATTTATTTTATTTATTTTCCCCCCCTTCTGGCAAATCCCAGTTTCTCTTTTCACTCTACAGAACATATTTCTTAAAATTTAGTACTTGAGTACATGGAATGAAAACCTCTGCTTGGCCATTGTGAAAATCACAGTAGCCGTGAACATGAAAATCAGATTTGTACAATCAGATTTTTGGCCTTTAATTTTGTTGTTCTACAACATTTCACAAGTACAGTGAACAGCCTGCACGCTGCCACATAGCTGGGTCTGCTGTGCTGTACTTGCTGTAATTTCAGTGAAGGACTCCTGCTTTCTCCTGTGGAGGAAATGATCACTCCAAATGGATTTAGGATAGCTTGGACAGAAATGTTTAAATAGGAAACTGCACTGAGTCTGAAGGACAAGGAAATTCTGGGGAACTTACTGGAAATCCATGTGTTTAGATACCACAGAGCTCAATTGATTTTGAAAGAGCTGCCAACTAATTACCCATGAGTGTGGCTCTGAGTCATCGAGCCAGGATCCCTGTAAAAATCCCAACATCTTAGACCTCAGCAGAGGTGTTTTCAAACCTCGTCATTCAGGGTGAATTTTCAAAGGGGTTAGTCTGCATAGAAAGGATTTGACCAGATACCCCTAGTCTCTGATCAGATCTCTCCAGCTTGTACCACGTTACCTTCTCTCACAAAATAACCCTTTGTGTAATCAAGGGTTGTTTTGCCATTGGAAGTCCTATTCCTTACCAATGTGCAGCAAGGTGATCCCAAAAGCACTCGAGCTGCAGCAGGCTGTCTCCCAGAGCTGCCACTGTGCTGTGCCTGAGGGTACTGTTGAGTCAGCAGAGGCTCCTGGTGCGGTGTGCAGGGAGTGGAACATACCTGCCTCAGTGGGGACGGTACCTGCCAGGTTTCTCACAAGCCTGAAAGGCTGTGGAGTAATCAGGAAGGAGGGGAGGGGAGAGAAGCAGGGAGAATGCATTGCCCAGAGTCAGTAGAGCAGCACAACTGATACCTCCTGTTCTCTCTTCACTAGGATGTGGGGTAATCAAGTCGGAGATGAAGGAGCAAAGGCATTTGCAGAGGCCCTGAGGAACCACCCCAGGTTGACAAACGTGAGGTAAAACACCTGCAGAGCCAGGCAGCTCTCTGTAGTGCTGGCTTTTCCATCCTGCTGTGAAGCAACGACTCTTCCCACCAAGTGTTAGTTTGGAATGCCATCTGGTATTGGAGCCTTTGCTGTGCAACCAAGAGGTCCCTGGTGCAAGCAAGAGGCCAGACTCTGTCAAAAAGCCCTGTGCAGCCATTAGGCAAGTTAAAAATACCACAGGACTGGCATGTTTTCCTCTGTCTGCACCTCCTCCCCTCATGCTGCACAGAGTCCTGGCATTGGTGAAGGCACATGGTCAGTGGGTGCCATTTTGATCTGGGAGCATTAGCAGAAGGAGGCACCAGCTGTCACAGAATCGGGTCCCCAGAGAGCTCAATATGAACAGTTTCCATTGAGAAGGTGCAGCAGCTCTTAGCAAAGGACTTTTTAGGCCATCATATGTTTGGATAGGGGCTGGGAGGTTCTTATATTGGGGCTCATCCTGTACTCCAGTGGAGCTACACCACCGCACAGTCAGTGCTAGTGAGATGTCATCCTCACTGGAGTTCAGGGATGCATCTCAACCCAGCCTTCTGGAAGCCATAACATGAGTGAGGGTTGGAAGCACAGCAGGGGCAGAAGTCAGCAGTGTTAAACAGCCCATTCCCTGCCAGACTTTTAAATACTGGCTGGGGATTTAAAGATTTAAAGATGGAGTCCCTCCACACAGCTGGAGCACTGGGTTCCTGGTGGCCGTTTCCATTTGTCTCCCAGTTCCACTGGCCTCCACGGTGAGGGAGCAGGCAAGGCTCCTTAGTTTCCCCACAAGGTGGCACATGGCACTAGTTTCTTCAGAAATACTCTGGGAGTTTGGAGATCTCTGGAGAGTTTACTGCTGCCACTTCAGATCCAGGGATTTCAGAGCTGGTGTCTTGTCCTCTTTTTTGCAAGCGGGTAGTCGAGCTTAAAAATTAAAAGCTGAACAGGTGCAGTGACCTAGATATATTTAAACTTAAAAGCCGTCTGAAATAGCCATCTTCCCATAATTGCACAATCCATCCAAGACGCACCAGACTTGAAAGAAAGCTTGAATCAGAGCTCAGGGATTCTCAGACGAGAGCAAACATGCTGATGAATGTGTTTGCAAAAATAAAGAGGAGTAACTGTGCTGTCTCGAGCTCGCGTTTGCTGGCACTTGTGCAAGACGAATCCTCTGCTCTGCAGTGTACTTGCTCTGGGCTTCATTTCTTATCTCCCACTGGTTAATCTTGCTCCATGATTTGAATTCATAGTAAGCACCTGTGGTAGCTTTATGTGAAGACCAAGGGAAGATAATCCCTACCACATCAATTTACTTTATTTGCCATTTTTAGGCCCAGTCGTGATGGACTGAGAATATCCTGTTTAAGCTGAATCTAGGAGGGACTCATGGCAATACATACTTGTGCCATTGCTCTACTTGGTTCCCCTTTCTACCTTTTCTGAGGCCTTGCATTATTTTGAGGGGGGAGATGCTTTCTGAACTCCGAAAGCCCAGAGCATAACTTTAACTGGATGATTTTGCCAATGTCGATTCAAAGAATGAAGGGCAGACTAAGAAATGTTTGTGGTTTGTAATGGAAAGCATTTACAAGCTCATCTCTCCATACACAACAGAAGGTGGTGTATTTGGAGGAAGAATGAGGTATTTGGATGCCTGAAGGACTTGAAGGACAAAGTGCCCAGTTCATACAGGGACGACAAATGCATGTAAAAACCCGTGTACTGCTAAGCACAACTCTTTGTCCTTGTTAAAAGCCTTGACTCTCAAAATTACTGGGTGCAACTCTGCTGTCAGCCCCAAGAGCACAACTCACTGACAGCAAACCTTGTGGATTGTATGGTAGACCTGCACTCAGGCTGCAGTCTGTGAACTGCTTTCACTTGTGTCCTGATTTGAGACAAAATTTGGAGGAACGCTCTGGGAGGAACGTCTCCTCTATAGAAGGCAGGTTACAGCCACCCCTCCCCCACCAGGTTTGGGAAAAATTCCTCGAAGGAAAGTGAAAGGAGGAAAAAAACTATTTATTTAACAAACACACAGGAAAAGAATAATGCTAAATAATAAAACCTCTCGCTGTGGAGAGAAAACCTGGGAAGATTTTAGAGTCCTTTCCGTGGGTTTGGGCTCGCTCCCTCTCTCTCCTCTTCGGAGCTGGGTTGGCTCGGGCCCCTCCGGGCCGAGGTGTGAGGGCTCCCAGTGAGGTTCTGATGTTCTGGTGCTCTGAACAGCCCAGAAGAGGAGAAGAAAAATCCAGAGTCCCAGGGAAACAAAGGAGTTTAACTCTCTGTCTCTCTCCTCCGAGAAAAAGAGCCAAGAGCCGGGGAAAGCAGGGAAGGTGCTTTCCTCTGCTCTGCAGCAGCAGCAGCAGCAGCAGCAGCTATCTCATCCTCTGTCCTTGAACACAAAAACTGTTTTGAAAAGTTCGTCTGGCTTTTTTTTCTTTCTCTCGCACCCAGATTTAAAGACACAGAAAGGCATAGGAATCATGTCTGGGCATAGAGCAGACAGTAGGGGATACACATCATAAGGTCAGCCCAAGACAACTTGTAAAAGCCGTAAGGACTCAGTGGTTTGTGAAGCATGTGAGCCTTTGAAACACACAAATGCTGAACTGTACAACTGGGAAGCAGATCACCCGGGATATTCGCTTGCATTCGGCAGTGGGAGAGCCCAGCGATGCTGTTTCTTAGACATTTGTATCTTTACTTCACAGTCTCGCATTCAATGGCATCACAACAGAGGGAGGCAAAAGTATTGCTGAAGCCATGCAACACAACGACTCCGTGAGGATATTCTGGTAATTGACAGTGTGGTCTCTTTCTCCTCTTCTTCCTTTTCTAGAGCAAAACCCTGTTTTATTTCCTCCAATCCCATCGCCCCTCCTACTCTCCCCTCCGCCTTCTCTCCCTCCCCCTCATCCCCTGTGCTTTCACTATCAGCAAGCTAGAAGATATCCCTTTGGAAGAATGTGGATATGAGTAATGGATCAGCAGCACGTGTCCTTTGGGATACATTCCAATGACCCAGTTCATGCCTCGCTCTGCTCCCTCCATCTTGCTTTCCCCGTTTTCTCTCATTTCCATCATCTGAAGTCAAGCTCTTTGTCCTCAGTTTTTGCACCTCTTCACTGTTGTCTGTACCTTTTCCCACTACACCTCATCCACCTTTTAGACACTAAAGCATCATGAGAAAGTATCACTAGAACATTGCTCAGAGAAATAAAGATCTGATACTCTTGTCTCTTTTACCTCCAGGGCTTCTCTTCAATATCTCTTTGTGTCCAGCCTTTACAAATTGCTCAGGGCAGGAACAGCACATCCCCCTTTGGCTGTCTAAAGCTAAGTCACAGACAAGCTGCAAAAACAGGGGGCTGAAAAATAACGGTAACATCCTAAGTGAACATTTTCTCTCCCACTTAGGCTGACTAAAAATGAGCTGGATGATGAGGCAGCAATGAGTTTTGCAGAGATGCTGAAGGTCAACAAGAAACTGGTGCATTTATGGTGAGTTACATTCCACAGTGGCACAGGCTCTTTGGCAGTCACTACATTAAAGCTTCACCTTCCAAGTCTATGTAGGTCACAGTAACAGCTTCTGTGCATGGTCTGGATGCAGCTGACTGCTTGTAGACAGTTCTAACGGGAAGTTAATAAAGCTGCTGTCTAGCATTTGGAACCTGCTTTCGTACAGGGAAAAGTTCAAGCTGTTTCTGGTAACTTTCAAACTAATGATTGATTTAATCTCTCGTTAGGGGAACAGTACTGGCCTCAAAATCAGAAGTTTCAAAAAAAAAAACAACAACCAAGCAAACAGCTAGAATAGAATAAGGTTATTACAATTCCTTCTGTTTATCATCATACTATGAAAGTAGCTCTTCAACCAAGAACCTGCATGAGAGACGCTTGAATACATGTCCCATTTGCCCGATGCTTTCCTTTAGGGCTAGCAATACACTCATCTCCAAGGCATCAGTCCCCAGGAAACCAGGGATTATTTCTAGCCATCACAGTGAGACTTGTTACACTTCCAAGAAAACACAGTGTTGGCTTTTCTAATCCAGAGGTTGCCAGTGGATGGGGTTGGGCAGATGTGAGCTGGAAAACAATAGCCATCCATTCATTTCAAGTGATCAAGGGAACATCAGAAATGGAGTCCCTTTACAAAGACTTGGCTGACCACGCTCTAGCACACTCCTTGTATTAATCCTAGTTCCAGCCCCTTAGGAAGCATGCTGGCTGTCACGGGTGCCAAGTACTCGTAGCCTCTTTTGAAAGCAGCAGAAGCTGTGGTGCCCATCACCCTGAAAATGAAAAGGCAGTGGGGGAGGTGCTTGATTTCTTTGTGCACAGCTGCAGATATAATTCACTGAGCAGTTTGGGTCGAATTCATAATAAAACTTCCCCCAGCCAAAGCAGGCATAGTAATCGAGATAAATGTCTTTGCCATGGCTCTGTCTTGTCCAAGGGTTTCTGCCAGTGGACAAATTTATATCCTACTGTGTTGTTTACACCAGTGGATACCTCCAAAAGGTGGTGGCCTATATGGATGGCTGAACTTGAGGCAGAGTTAAAGTCTTTTTCCAGTAGCTGAAAGATTTTGCCGGATCCCTTTGCATTTTGATTCATATACCAAGCGCAGAAACTCCTTTATTGGGGAATGCCTCCTTCCCTCCCTCCCCAAGAGATTGTTCAATACACTCCAATTTTCGGCCTCATCCTGAATCCTGAGGGATTCATGCAACCAGTCCCATGGAATGGTACAGCTATGGGGCTCACCATCGTAGACTGAGAGGTGAGTATTGAATCAGGCTAGGCTGATGAGTATTTTTATACTCATGCGGATGAGTGGCCTTCATCTTTAGCTAGTGGGATGGTCTACAGTGGTTAATAAGAGTTACCCACTGCTTCACCAGCTTCACTGCTTGAGGATCTTATGTATCTTTTTTTTTTTCTTCCCTAAGCTCAGATGAGACATAATTTATAGCTGGTAAGTTGGCTTCACTGGGACTTGCACCTGCTCATACCAGAGTCAAAATCAGTGCTTTATTTTTCAAAGATCTTGTTGGTCTGATAAGCAAGACTGGAGGACTTGGCAGCTTCTAGATCATTACTGCTAAAACACTAGGCCTACACAGGATCTGTACTCAGAACTTTCTGTACATCACTTAAAAATGTCTCACAGTCTTCTTAGTAAGAAAGCAGAGCTGAGAGGTTTGTCTGTCTCAGTCCAAATATCACAATCTCATACCACCAGTGAACAGTTCATGGCAGAAATTTGTCAGCTGTGTAATTAAAATGCTCAGTATCTCCAGAATGCAACCACACATAAGATTAAAAGGAAGAGATTAATACTCTGAGCTCTGTTTCTGAAAGTGCACGTGGGGCATTTGACCAATACTGTGTACCATTCTTGCAGATAAAATCACAGTCATTTTCTTGTGGCAGACAGCTTTGCTCCTTGATGTCAAGCTGAGCGTAGGTTGTGCATGTGCTGCAAATTAGTTTGCATGTTAGATTGACTTGGAATGCTTTTTTTTTTAGGCTTATCCAAAATCAAATTACAGCCAAAGGGGTGAAGTGCCTCAGTGAAGCTCTCAAGGAGAACACGACTATTCAAGAAATCTGGTAAAGGTCCCTTTCTCAAAGGCTCATTTCGTAAACTTTCTTTCCCTTTAAAACCCTACTGGCCTTACTACTTCCCAGCCTGAAAAATTCAGAGCAAGTTTATGTGAGGCAGGGGTTGTAGTTCCAGCTGTGGATTTCAAACAGGTAAAAAGCCACTGCCAGTGGAACATTTCCTTGTGCGTTGTGAATGCCAGGCAGTTTTCTTGGTTCACATCTGTCTGTAGCACTGATGTGCAGAACGTGTGTGTTTGCAGAATCAGGGCCTGAATTTACAGACCAAGTTTTGCTTGTCCTGTTGTTTTTATTTTTAAGCTTCTGAACACGTTCATGCTTTTCAGGACCTAAATGCCAACAAGCAGGAGATGGTCACCTTTAATCAGCATTAGTAGTCTGGTTCGTAGAATTTGCGCTTGGATTTTTTTTTGGGTGGTGCTCCAAACACATTGAAAGTGCTAAGCCACAAGAAGATTAACTTTTTGTAGGATTTGTTTGTTTTAGATTAGGTGGGCATCACGTAGTCACATGTGTACATTTAAGGCAGAAAGCCAAATACCACATTCCTTCCCTCACCTCAGGGAGCTCAGGAGTCAATAGAACTGAGCTGGTTTTAGCACTGCTGCTTTATTATTGAACATGAAATTTATTTTTAAATATATGTATTTGTTTTAGTGAAAGGACACTGAATTCTTGCTTAGAAAGACAATGACTCACTGTCTGACTAGTGTGTTCCCTGGTGATGTGGAAGAGGTACTTTTTTCAAAAGCCACTGTCAGCTTTCGTCTACAGAAGAGGCATCAATTCCCCCTCAGATCGTTCTGAATCTTCAGACTGAGATCTGTCTTTTGATTCTGGCCTGAATGTTCAGAGGCACTCATTAACCCAAGTAGTTTCATAAATCTGAATGGTTTAATGGATTTCAACATTTCTGAGAGCAGCACTTAACCAGGCTGCTCATTTTCAGGGGTGTAAGTATCAATGTAGATTATGTAGCCAGAACTGAAAATTCTGCTGTCGGTCATCCCACATTAATAATGCCTGAGCACTTCACAGAATTTTCTTCCCATGTTGTCATGGAAGACACAAAATGCTCTGGAGACTTCAAATGTCTTTAAACCAGCCCACTGCATGGTAAGAACCTTTGTCAGCCACGTGCTGCTGGCTGGAATGCAAACAGCTGGGTTCCCAACACCGAGTTCAGTTACTGGAGCTTAGGTGTGTGTTCAGGTTTGATTTCTGAGGGAGAAGCCCTGTTCCTCGGATGTGCAGTGGGAACAGCAGTGCTGTGTCCGGCCTGTCTAACTCCCATTCCCAGTTGTGTGCCCTCGAGAAGCATGCAGCCCACGTGGCATCGCAAACCTCTGCACCAAAGCCTTGGAAAAAACAGAAGATGGGGAACAGCCACTACCTTTCTTTCACATCCCTTTCGTTTCACCCCTCCAGCTTGAACGGGAACCTGATAAGCCAAGAAGAGGCCAAGGCTTTTGAAAATGAAGAGCGGATCATTTGCTTTTGAATGAGGACTTTCCCATTTCGCCAAGCTGGTGTTAGCAAAGGTGACTCCTGCACTTGGACTGCAGAGTTTATAAAGGCATAAATCTACAGTGCTCATGGCAGGAGAGAGATACGCAGTGAGCTGCCTTTTTATGAACGCCCTGTACTCCCTCAGCTCCATCCCTTACCCTGCCTGTTATTCCTAATCCTTTTGGTGAGTGGGAAGTTGCCTGGGTAAATAATTCATGTTTGTTCGGTGCTTTGAAGCTGAAATGTAAAGTGTTAACAGACTAAACCCACTGGCAGGTGTATGCATTTTGATAACTGAGTTTAGATTTATTCTGTACAGTGATGTAAATAATCTCTTGACTTATTTATATACGTAAATAAAGACACACACGTACATACGCAAGAAAGGGAGCAAGATGCACAAACTCCACCAGCGCAGAGTATCACCTGCCTCAGAACTGAAAATGAATATACACAGCTTTACCAGAAACAGTATCTATAGCAGTTGCTTGGTGTCAGTGTTTTGAACGTGAATTCCTTTGTCCTGCCTGGAAATCAGGTCCCTGTATCTCCACTGACTACAGGCAGCGTTGTAGACACTGCTTTTTTTTGTTGTTGGGTTTTTTAGGATGGTTAGAAATGGATGCATCAGGCTCAGATTACTTTCAGTAATCTTTTTTTCCCATACCGAAGTCAATCCATTTTCTTTCGTGCAACCAGAAGTCCTTACTGCCATCACTGTAAAATCGTAACACCGGCAGTAAACCACTTCTGCTTCAAATGTCCAGAGGGCTGCGTGGAAACAGCTACCTCCTGCTTCCACAGTGTTTGTTCTGGGGAGGGGGTCTGGAGAGAAATGTGGACAATTAATTAGCAGGCTGTTCGTTGCCTTGGCTCCTGGCCTGGACACCATGCTGGTGGCACTACACCAATACCATGCTGCCCAGCATCGGTGGGGAGAAAGGACGGTTGAAAACCAACTGCGTCAAGTAGAAATCCCTTCTCCCAGCAACAGGCATGCACACAGGAGGATCGAGATTGGCTTGGAAAGCTTTTAGTCTGTGCTTGAATCAGTGGACAGAGCAAGGCAAGGGGCAGTAGTAATAATAAGGACCAGCAAGAAAACATTATCCTTCCCCAAATGATTATTGTTTAGGGAGTGTAACTTGAGATGCTTTGAAAGAAACCAGTTTGCACAGGAGTGGGCTATTTGATTATTTTTTGTGGGAGCTTTATAAACTCAAACTCTACCCCACAGTGTGGGAACATAAAATGGAAAAGCGTGAGCCATTTTCCTTCCTTCTCCCATGTTACCACCTGCCCCCAAAACTTTGAGAAACAATTCTCCAGTTGCTGACTAACCCACAAAACCTTGGTAGACTGGAAGAAGAATCTCCAAACCAGTGAACCCTCACTTTCCCATCTCTCAAATGTGCCCCATGAAGCAAAGAAAATGCTTGCTTTGCAGGTCAGAACTTCTCTGCTTCCTGTGTGGTAGCAGACCTTTCCCAGCCCTCAATTCTGTCTATTCCCTTCAGCTCTCTGGCGCATTTTAAAATACTCGTAGGGCTTCTCACAAAACCTGAAGTTATAAAGAAAAAAAAGGGAAGAAAACCAACTCAGTTATTTTTCAGTGGCTTTTCCTCTGTGCCTGTGGTATCAACACTGATTTTTCACAGGGAGACAGATGAGGTTTTTCAACCATGCCAGAGGGAACTCAGCTAACGTGAATGATTTCTGCACCTGAGCCATTTGTTTACTGAAGCAAAAGAGCACACAGTTACAGATGAGCTGGATTTCAATTGCCAAAACATCTGCCAAAGCAAAGCCTTTAAAGACTTCTCAGTGACTTTAACAAATCAGAGACTCGTGCACCTTGTCAAAGTGTGTTTTGCCAGCCCACTCTGATGGAAGGGAGAAGATACTGGTGTACAGAAAGGCCTTCACCAGAGGTGTCATTTGCCTGTGTTTGAGGAAGTGTGCTCCTACTTTGCCCTAGTCATGGAATTATTTGCTCATTTACCAGGTAGAAAATATGTTTAAAACTACATTTCCTGTCCTCATTTCACTAATTGCCTAAAATAGCTCCCCCCAAGCTTTCCAGTGCAGTCACATCTGCCCCTTTTTTGGGCCTTCGGTGTTGTTTGTAGTGACAAGCTCAGCCCTGTTGCAAATCTTGTTCCATACCTGGATGTTACAAGCCGGGCATCCAGGGGGTGTTTTCAGGGACAGCAGCGTTTACGGGGCTGCAGCAGCTAAGTGCAGCCTCAGGGTAAGTGGTGGCAGCATCAAGCCCAGCTCCATGGGGGACAGACTTTGGCACTGATTGCAGTGCCAGAGACAGAGCCAGTCACAGCCACTCCTTTCAGAGGTGATTTTGGGCAGCAAACACTTGTTTGGACTGGGCTGAAGGTCTGAGCACAGCTCACTCTGGGTTTGATAAAACCAAGGGGTTTCTTGGCATCCTGCTGCTCCCAGCTCACCCAGAGCAGGGGGGCTGCTTCACAGAGCACCTCACAGCTCTGGGAGCCGTGCTGGGTACCTGGTTGCCGCTCTGGGAGCAGCCAGGCGTCCCTCGTTCACTGGCACAGCATTTCTGGCTGAAGCTCTTCGTAGTCTTTCCGGCCTGTTTGCAAGGGGCACTGGAGCAACACTTGTGCAGCTTGCAGTGAGAGCCTTGTTTACTCAGAGACAACTGTAACTTTTTTAAGACTTGTTTGTAATTTGCTGAAGCCTTCTCTGTACACTGCGTCATGTTTTTCCACTCGTCCACTGTGATAATAAACAGCTTTTTAAAGAACAAGCTGCCTGCAAGTGCTCGGGCTTTGCTGAAGCCCTGTCAAGCAGACAGGATCTTTTTGGATTTTTTTTGAGGCCAGATCAAGATGGGACAGTGACACCCCAAATAATGCCGGCTGCAGACAAGAGAGAGGAGCTGCCACAGCTGGAGAAGGCCTTTCACAGCTGCCTCTACCTGTGAGGGGCCCTTCCAGCAGCAGGTGCCAATCCAGTTAGGAGCAGCGAGGGAAAGCACAGTGGTGCCTCAGGGATGTGCTGCAGCCATGCTGTGCCCCTGTAGTCCTCCTGCCACGCTGACTGCAGGAGCTCTTTGCATTTCCACCTGCTGCTGCTGGGGGCAAAGACTTGCTGGCTTGAGGTGTCACCACTTGTATTTGGCTGGTGCAAGCCATGGGTGTGTGTCCTGGTGCCAGATGACACTGCAGCCCCCAAGGAAGCCCTGGCACCACGCGGTGCAGTCCTGCTCCAGTCACACACTGCCGGCTCCTCAGGAAAGGGTGTTTGTGTGAGCCTGCTGTGGCTCACTTGGGGTCACACGTGTCTCCAGCTGCCAGACCCCAGTTTATGGCTTGCAGGGTGGTGCGAGGCCACGCAGCCTTTGCTCTTCAGCCACAGCCAGCGCAGGATCCCAATCCCACCCTCCCGTGCCGAGGGAGCGGTACTGATGCCAAAATACAGCAAGACACCCGTGCCTGCTTTTCTGTAGCTTCATTCTGCTCCCTTACCTCGGGGTTCAGCAGACAACAACAGGAGCCCACTGCAAAGCTGTACGAAGGGCTGCAGTCAGGAGCAAAGGCATCCGAGCCAGGTGAACAGCAGTGAGGGATGGGTTTGCCGTGAGGAAGGCGTGGTCACTGCAGAGTTAAATCACGATGGAACGAGCAATCTCGGCAGGGAAAAGCTGCAGCTGTACACAAAGGCCTTAACTGCTGCTTTAGTAGGTAGAAACAAAACAGCAGGATTGTGCTAGATGAAAATGGAGGCCAGGCTGGGATCTGCCAGCTACACTCAGGGATTCTGAATTTACTCACAGGAGGAGGTTTCTCCTTGCTTCCTGGGAGCTCAGTTGTCCTGTGGGATAGGTCAGCCTTCTGAAAACACAGCATAGCAACTGTGGCAAGTCCTTCCTCACTTCCCAGAGTGGGAACAAAGGGTGAGAGGATGCAGGGAGAGCCACAGGTGCCAGGGGAGTCCCCTCTCTCATCTTGGGAAACTGCTGATCGAATGCCCTGTGAATCTCGACAGGGCTGAGGTCAACCAGCATTCATTCTTCACTCCCAGAGGTAAATGACAGCTGACGGCACGAGCTGCAGACATTTGAAATAGCTGCCCTCAGGAACACAGGGGGACAGAGATGTGAAAGCAGGGATGATGTTTCAGAGAAAACAGCTGCTTCAGCTTCAGGAGCATCAAGTCATGAGAGGTCACGGCAGGTGGGTTAAGGAATGAAAACTGGTCTTACTCAGCCAGGGCAAAAACTACAGTCATTGCTTTATCCTGGGAAAGCAGGAAGGGTCCTGTGCCCTTTGCAGACGGGGAGTCCCCGGGTGATGCACTGGGAAACAGCAGGTTTTGGGCAGCGCTGATGCTACCTCACCCACTCGAGGTCAGCACCTGCAGGGCTCAAGCGACCCTTTAGGGCGGCGATCCATAAACTCCTGCCACACCCAGGGCCTGCAGCTGCTGCTGGCACCAGGGCTCCCAAGAGCCCCAGGAGGCTGCACATGGTGCAGCGCTGGTCTGAGAGAGGGGCCGCACTTGCCCATCCCAGCCGCCACACAGGCAGCTGGCTCAGGAGGTGGCTGCTGGTGACACGGCTGGTGACGGGCCGCTTCCATCACCGCAGCGAGCGGCCGTGCCCGAGAGCAAAGCAGCCTTGGTGCAGAAGCATCCCCCTCTGCTCCCGTGGGGCAGAGCCAGAGCTCCGGCAAACCCCTTGCAAACAACTAAATCATGCCCAGCCTCTCCCGTCTGGGGATTCCTCTTAGGCACTGGAGGCAGCAACTTAATTAGCTGCTAAAGCCTCGGCAAGCCGGGAGACTTGGACCTCACAGACGGGAGCAAATGAAGCTGTCAAGCTTTCATGCTCCCATTACCTGCCAGACACTTTAATCCCGAGTTTAGCAGATGTTAATCCTGGCCCGGGTGACTGGCGAAGGGGAAAGCCGCTCCCTTGAGAAGTCACCCGGGTCTGCAGGGGGAGGGAGCGGGGGAGGAGACCCCAGCGCCAGGCGGGGCGGGACAGCCCCACGGTGGCCATTCTCCTCGGCGACAAAGCCCGATGGGGCTCGGGGAGCGGCCTGGCAGCTTCCCCTTCCTTCTGTTTGAAGCTGGCTCAAAGAAACAACTAGGAGGGAAGCGGGGGGGGGGGGTTTTGTTAAAATGTAAACGCATGTTCAAACAAAGCAATCTGTAAACAGGATGAAACGAAAGTAGGGCAGAAGCTCGACACAAACCATGACTCCAAAGATAACGGGCCAGACGCGGAGAGGCACCGAGCACCTGCAGTCTCCGGCAGGCTCCGCTGAGGACGCGTCCCTGCGCCTGAGATCTGCCTCCTCTACGCTCCTGCCTTTACGAGCAGTGAGTCATCTTGCGTCAGCTGAGGATGGGCTTTTTGCAATTATTTATTTATGTCAAACCCTCCTCCCTGCCACCATGCATCTCTGATCTCATCCCCCTCAGAAAACAGATGCTTTATTACACGAGGGCTGGAAAACTCCATCTCACTTGGCTTTTGCTGAGGCTCCTTGTTGCCCAGCGGCTGGCTGGCGAGGAGACAGCAGGAATGAGCTGCACGGCACCTCACAGGCAGTGTGCTCTGTGGCCTTGTTTGGCCTTTGGGACACCGGCACCGCTCTCCCTGCAGGGTGGGATGGAGCTGGGAGCCTCCTCTACTGAACAAACACACCGGGGGATGTTTGCAGACAGCAGCAGGCTGCAGCCTGCACCCCCCCCACCCAGGCGCAGACATTGCTCAGGTGTTGTAGCCTCAGAAAGAGAACAAAACCTTCCAGAACGGGGCACTCAAAAGCCAGGGGAGCAACTTCCCTGTTGAGCTCCTGCTGCTGCAGGGGACTCTTCCCACCTTCCTGCTCTCTTTGCTGCAGGCTGTGTGTTGTGTTTCCCTCTTTCTGCTAAAAACAACACGGCATGCAGAAGTGGACACGGACCACTGGCTGTACCAAACGTGTGGTAGCAGGGCCAGACAGACAGACACACAGACACACGTGTACAACATCACCGTCTATTGCTGGTGGTTCCCAGGAACACCCTGGGGCCAGCACAGCATCCCGGTTCACCCCACAGGACAAGCAGCTTGGGGCAGAGGTGGCCTGTCCCATGTCCCAGCCATAGGGAGGAGGGTAGGATGTGATACCAACAGACGCCACCAATTTAAATTTCACACGTGAAATCCTGTACCTACTGAACTGGAATGATTTCCAGAAGATTTTTCTGATGCAAAGCCAGACTCGGCTCTAACTAGTTATCAATTGCTTCCATAACATGGCTCAAGACTGAGGAGGAAAACACAGAAATAACTAGCAGTGAAGGAATTCAGGCTTTCCAGAAGGCGACCGGGGGGAGCGGCTGGGGAAGCAGGGAGGGGTGGTGGAAAAAAAGTTACTCCAACAAAAGATAGGAACATGTTCCTCCGTAATTACATCCAACTGTTTCTGGGTGCAGACCTGAATAATTCATGCGCTAGAACTATCATCTCCCACAGAGAGAATTGTGATGGTCCAACTGTCACTGTGCTTTAGCAGTGGCTTCAGCTACCCCCAGCCACACCAAAAGGCTTATCTCAGAAGTGGAGCACGCAAGGACGGACACACAGCTGTGGGAGAACGTGTGCCATAAATCCGTGCATCACATTCCATCAGCAGGTACTACCAGCCTGCACAAGTCCCCCTGGCTGGGAGCAGCACCCTCTTGGGATGAGATGCAATACACCTACGCAAGAAGCATCTCCCGCCTGGAGAGCGAACTCCTTTCGTTTTCCCCCACATCCTCCACATAACCTTGGTGAAATGCACTTGGTTTTACTCAGAGCATCCACAGCTCCACGCCCAAATAGTGCAGGGGGAGAGGTGTAAAATCACACTTTCCCCACAGCAGACTTACCCTGTACACTATCCAAAACCACACGGCTCATCTGTGCTCCTGTCCTCATCTCACTTTGCATTTAGCACAAGGGCTGTGGGTCCCCAGCTGCCGCCAGGCCAGGCAGGAAGATTTGGAGTGGTAGTGCAGCCAGCCAGGTGTCTCACACCCACAGCTGCCTGCTGCAGGTGACCTGACTTGGAGAGCTGCAGCCACTGCCCCAGGAGAAAGTTTCCAGGCAGTCGGCATCGCAGTGCTCTCCCCGTGCCAGGATGCTCCACTGGAGAACAATTTACCAGCCTCAGTGGCTCTGGGCAGAAATTCCCTCCTCCAGCAACATGCCTCTGCAGGAGCCTGTTAAGAGTAGCCTCCTTCCAGCTGTTCAGGGACAGACAAGAGAGTGCTGGTGACTACTGAGGACAAAGAAATCCATGCACTGCCCAGCCACAGGTATGCTGCCAGGAAAACTCCTGACACAAAGAGGCAACCATGAAGTGTTTTGGGAGGAAGCTAGAGTGGTATTTGGGTCTGAGGAAACTGAAGGAAAGAGCAGCTATTAAGCTACCTGGATGCTCTGATGGAGGTTCCCAGACCCCAGGTGATGAGAAGGGACTGTTTGCTACCATCTTTGCCCCATGTTCCCTTTTTCTTCTTTTGAACCACCCATGAGTTTCCCTACCTCCGGACCCGGCAGCTCTAACTTATGCTGGCCTTGAAGGCCATCGTGTCTGCTGAAGATCAGCAGAGGATGCATCAACCAGAGACATCTCACCTCCGGCCTCCAGCCACCCCTGCCAAACAGCAGCTCCATCAGCTCTCTCCTGCTGAGACCTTCCCTGGCCAGATGGACACAAGCCTGCCACGTCACTGCCTGTGGGACAGGTGAAGAGTGAGAGGGACTCAGAGGGGCCCAGAGGGTCTGCACTCCCACCTGCAGGACTGCAGACAGGTGAACGCCGAGCTGCTTCTCTGGCTGTGACTCTACACCACGCATTGCTTTTCCTTCCTCTGCTCCAGCTTGGACTGCAGCACAGACATACAGAAGCTCTGTCCCACAGCAATGCCTCTTTCACCAATACTTTAAAAAAAAAAAAAAATCACCTGGAAGTGTGAGGAAAACTGTGCTTCAAAAGATTTATTACATATATTTGTACATATTTTACATGAATGGAATGTTAAACATACAACCTAAAAATCAATAAAAAAATATTTTCATCCGTGATTATGTACTGGCAAACCACTGAAAAGAGTACCTTAAGAACAACTTAAGTCAACTTGCAATCATACTGCTCAATTAAAAAAAAAAAAAAAAAACAACAAACCAACAAAACAAACAAACATGTTTTACATTTACATTAGACATTGCAAATTACATTCCGATTTCTGCTCCGGGTAATGAAGGAAGGTATCTCGTCCATTACCACTGCACGTACAGGTGGCATTTCAGAAGCTAGCATGGACTTCCCTCTAACTCACTGTGGGCAAGGTTAGCTCTGTAGGAAGAGGCATGTAAAAAAAAGGGAGCACACACTCTGCTCCCTACCAGCAGGTATCTGCCAAAGGGTAGGAAGAGCCAGAATGAGATTTGTAATCAAGGGATAAGGTTAACGCTGGATCACCACTCATTCAGTGCCACACTGCAGCTCTTAAAACTTGTTACAAGTAGTTTTTAAAGTCGTTCATTAAAGCATCCCCTCTACAGCTAAGCCACCTCCCTTGTTCCTTGAAAGTTACAGTGCTTTGGCAATATCGGCTAGGGGAGAATCCTTCACTGGATGGAAACGAATATTCCAGCTTCATCTTAATGTATACACGAGCACAGAATCAAGCTTTGATGTCTCTATTCCTCTTAGAATTTCACACCTTGAGAGCTTGTGACCAGTCATGTTGAGAAGTGTTTACTATGAAATACAACAAATCAGCAATAAAAGGGACAGATTTGAGGGAAAACAAGAGGAACAGGATTCAGCAACAGATTATGTTCTTGCAACGTCGGGTTACTTACACTTGAAACTCCGCCAAAATCGAGCAAATCCTATTTATCGTTGCAAAATCTTTATCGTTGCCAAAGCACACCCAAGGGCAAAAGTCTCTCAAACAAACACACATAGATTAAAAGCTGCCAGAAAGATCAGTGAGTGGGCTGGCTGCCTTCTACTTCTTGTACACTGGCAACTTACTGGATCCAAGACAGAACCAAGTCCAGCCTTTTTTCAGGTGCAGGATATTCCTACGGTGGTTTACCTGAGCAAGTCTTCAACAACAAATAATGCCCCACAGTGAGGTAATTTTACAGCTTATCCCATCATCAGCTCTGATGTACTAATTGAGACATGACTTTACAGAACACAAGCAGCTTGGGAAGCCAGCCTACAATTGTGCAGTAAGATAACCAAATGTAATTTGAGAGTATGGACTGGGTTGGTTTTCTTAACCCCCAAGAGGCTAAAACATCTCCAGCGTGATTTTAGAAGCAGGTTAACTTATGTGGAGAAACAGAAACATCACAAACTTTCCATTCAGGAAACAAATCCTGGACATAGTTCTGTTGTGAATTTCTCACACAGAGTGTTTTGAATGACAGAAAGTTAAGTGGTAGGAGCTGCATGAAAAAAACCCCATATTTGGCTGGATCGTAGGAAACCCGTAACAAGCCTTCTCTTCTAGTTACAACCTCTTATATCACTTTTGCTGATGCCAATGGAAAGCCTATCCATATGGGAATATGTCCTAACATATATCCTGTCTTCAGCTAGGAGAAGAAATTGATACTAAAATGACTTTTAAGCTTGGAAGGGCGGAAAGTGAATCATCAAATATAGCACTCATCAAAAAAAAGAGATTATCCTCCACTGGCAAAGGTGAGCTGGAAGATCCCACAGTAGCACTCCCGCACTCCCAGGCATGTGGCAGTCTCTCAGCAGGAAACCCCCGACTGCACAGCGGAATTAGTAGGCACAACACAACAATATCAAATTTGCATGCAAAAACTCTCTTTCAATATGGGAAAGCTGCTAAAAGCCACAGAAGCTCAGAGAGATCACTGCCTGTATCAAAACCAACATGTTTTGCCACCACTTACGAAGAGAGAATAGTAACATTCCAGTGCCAAGTTCCTTGCTTTTGGTGGAACACAGAAGGAATGGAGCAAGTTTCTAAAGCCCTCACATAGAACAGGCAGCACACTAAAAGTGCTCCTAAGCACATCTCGTGTATTAGACATATCCCTCCAGAAACAGCAAAGATCCACACTTCTGAATAAAAATTATCTTTCCCATATTTGCTGAGATTTCAGTCTCCTGGGAGTCCATTTAACCAGCTCTCCAGCCTTCCAGCAAGGCTTAATTAAAAAGCCAGCGCTCCTAAAATTAAGGAGGAGGATAAATGTATAAATCTTGAGATTCAGTCACAAACCCCCTTTACGTCATAAGGGGGGAAGCAGGGAAAAAACCAAGGTCACAGGTATCCACCCATGTCTTTGTACATCGCCTACAGGGTTTCCATTCCAAAACACCCCAGTACACTTACCCTCGATTATGACAGCTAACTTGTCTACAAATAAGCCCATCTGTTTTCGGCTTTATCCCTCCCAAAAATAAAATACCGATAATTTGCGGCGCGCTTCGTATTTTTGCTTTTACGTCCCGCTGAACTCTTTGTGGAATGTACACACTGAAAGAAAATGAGCTACCTTCTTCCAAAGGGAAGCGTTATTATGGGCATACTGACTTGTAAGAGCCAGGACAAAGGGTGCCCTGTGCTGACAGCAGTGTTGGATCTCTTGTTATTGTCTGGGGTATGGTTATACACAATCCAACTCACAGCCACCTCCACTATGAACTTCAAAACATGAGTTGCTACCGAAGAGACACGGGTATGTTACAAGTTCAGAAAAATCGCACATTTCAAGACAGTGTCAAATCTACTCTTCCCCTGCTGGCAAGCAGCATGTTTATGGCAGACCTGAGTATGGGAATTATTTCACACCCTTACATACTTAGGGAAGATATAGGCCAGATGACAGAAAATACTCTGAAACAGCACAGAATTGGCAATCTCAAGATATTTACAGGCAAAGAAGCATATCGCACCGAAATTGAAGTTATTGCTTCTTGTGGACAAATGTGGTGTTCCTTGTTTGAGACACAGGACTTGTTTGGTGTTTGTTTTTCCCTTCTGAAGCACAATGAGTCGGCACCCCTGTGAGGACGTTTGCAAAACGAAGGTGTTGTCTGTGACTAGAGCTGTGCCTACAGCATGGGCATCACCAGCTGATGGTGACAGAAAGCTTACCTAGGTGGTGAGTTTCCACAGGTGTTTTCAAACCCAAGCATCGCTCTCGTGCTTCCGGGGTCATTCCGGGCTTGGTCTGCGTTACCGGTTTCGATACAAGAAAACCTCCCATAGTCTTTCAGAAGAGATTTATGGATACCAAGAAGGTCAAACTAAGGCTGACCTTGTACCAGTTCCTCAAATAATCCAAGGAATTGCTGCTCTACTGTGCTGATGGAAGCAGCGATGGACTCTTGCCTGCAAAAGTGTCACCAGTGCGATGGCTGGTGGCCTGCTTTTCCAACGCTGTTCCTAAATGGGGGACAACGGTCCTAACTGCTGGGCCTTTAAATCAGCTACTTCCATCTGAATACAGAAAATTAAGGTTTTTGAGGAAACGGTTAAGTGTACTACAAGTATGAACTACCAAAACTGAGCTCAAGTTGTAAACAGATTTATGTTTGCAGTACGTACCTACTTAACCCCCAAGCCGAAGGCTATCTATGACCTCAGAGCACAGGACATCAAAACACTGACCTACCCCCTTTACATGACTACAGGTGAGTTTCTGTAGGCATGAAGCCAACAGTAAACACTAAATCAATGCAAATGGAAAAGTTTTACTCTCAGAAGATACCAGGAGTTTAAAACATTGGGAAAGTGGGCCTGCAGGCAACACCACTATTTGAGTATTACAGGTGCTGTAATTCCTCATCTCACCATCCT
>VZTA01004811.1:97131-151495 GCA_013398855.1 Mohoua ochrocephala
CCAAGATAATACAAGGCAACACAAATATTCTCATTGAAAAAGGACTCTGTACAGGGAATGACTGTACATCTGACGTGACTACAGAATCGAACGTGTGACAAAATGATTCTGCTCCCACTGAAAAAGGTAATTCAACAGGGCCCCAGAGTTACAGGTTCAGCTGAAACCAGTGATGCAAGCCCAAAAGTGTAGAAACTGCACTGGCGATTACGACAATTATCTAGTTTGGACTCCTTTAGATTTGCAGCGTAACAAAGGCATTTTACAGAGCAACATTCAGGAGAAAATGTTATCCAGGGAAGAACTGCTCTTCAAGCAAGATGGGAGAGTTTAGGAACATGCACTGCACTTGTTCTCCAGATAGCAGCAGTTGCTCCTGTTCTTTGCCCTTTTTGATATGAATCACAGCAGCAACAGAGAGAAATGTGTACTTAAACAAAAAAAAACACCCCAGAATTATTTATGTACAAGAAAAACATTTGAAGTGTTGTGCAACTTATTTTAACTATTGAAACTCACTAAGAATGCTGTTGCTAATAAATATTCATAAACTCTTCCCTGTGTTGTGAAATTCAGAAACTACTACGCTTAATTCTCAATGTAAAACGTATGCTTCTAAACCCTGATATCTGTTCCAGTTTATTGTCTTTTTTTTCCCTGTCTTTTTAAAAAATTATTTATTTTAACTGTGATACTTGGTGGGAACTAATATTTATCCACAGTTTTACTCGGTGTACCCACCCAGAGACATCCCGTGTTTTGTGGAGCTCTGGTTATACCAATATAATACAGTAAAATAATAATAAATTAAACAAATGCAGATGCATTAAAAAAAAACAAAGAAAGAAAGAAAAAACCCAAACAAAACAAAGTCCCACACTGTCAAATGCTGGTCTCCACATGAAGACACCAAGGGTTTAGATGCAAAGTACTACAGATCCTGCCACCAAAAAAAACATTTAAACAAGGAAACATGAACTTGCGCATGTCCAAAAAATTAAACACAAATCCCACCTCGATGTTATCTCGCCCATGCCTATAAAAACCTCTCGCTGTGCCCACATTTGCAGTTATTCATTTACACCTCAGGAGGCAGCCTGGAGATGAGAGTAGTACAATAAAATAATTACCTGAAACATCTTTAAAAAAATACCCGTTAAACAAATTACCTTAACTGGCAGCACTTAAAATTGGTAATTCTTTTCTTTTTCCTATTTTAAAAAAAGTTGCATAGCTGTAAGATTTTGCTTTGCTGCATTTCTTTCTGTCGTTTTTACTCACAAGCAGTAAAAGAGACGTTTTTAGTTACTTAAATAGCAATACAGTGTGCAGATTTCAACAATCTCTATAGCTTGATCAATATAAATTAGTTACCTGTCTTGGTTTTACTCTTTGGACTGCATTGTGACAAAGGTTTAGTTACAAAACTTTGAAATACAGTATTCCTACGCAGAGCGGTTTATGTTTTTCTGTTCTTGAAAAAAGTGAAGAACGTAAAACAGGGTGTGAATTCAGTAAATTAAGGTCACACTGTTAGATTTTATTTAGTTTGCCATTCACTGTTCTTCAGCCAATGAGAAGGTGAAAGCGTTCCCACTCAAATCCGGGGCCGTCCTCCTGCAAGGGTCTCAGAGAGCACGTATCGAACGTCTCCGCTTCCACTGGAGGCAGTAGGAAACATGTCCAATAACTCGCTTCTTCACAGAACCAGAAGTTAGGCTGAAATTAGGAACTTTGGCCTTCGATACAAAATAGTGTCAGTAATGTCTGTGGGGAGTCGATTGTTACAGGATGTGCAGCATTTTCAAAATCCCTGTGTGTCCTTTGCATGAGTGTTTGGTATACCGAGCACTACTGGCAAGTAACGGTGTCTGCAACGCTCTCTCCGTGTCACTGTCCATCTTTGCCTTTTTCAGCCACAAAGAACTGTAAGTCTCAAGCCAGGCACGCTGTGTTCAGCAAGGGAACCTCACATCTCCTATGTTTTCTGATCAGTGGAAGCAGCTGTTGGAAAAGCAGAAGACAAAATACCATCACTTCAGCACAGAAACCACTCACACAGCATGAGCACAACCACCGTGCTTTCCTTCCCGTTTTTCCTAAGCCCCCAGTTATCACCATCCCTGCTGTGAAAAAAGCAAACAGAATAAAACATGAGGCTGGACAGCCACGAGCATGTACAGAGACAGAGGTACAGCATGAACCAGAGATTGGGGGCAGTATAGGAAATGTGTTGGTTTATTCATTTTGGCTAACACTGCCCTGAGGTTACAACGATTATCCCCATAGCAGGATATCTTCCTTGAGGTTTTCTTTGCTACCCCTCCAACACAGACACATGAAGCAACATGAAACAAATACACAAATAAATGCTAGTGATGAATACTTCAGATTTTTTTTTTAGCTTTCCCTCAGAACAACAAAACCAAACTCTCAGCTACCAGACAGAGTTCCAGATATCTCTATTTCTCCAAGAATTATGATGACTGTTAGTGTGCTTTGCAATGCTTAGGGGCAGTAGTTTAATGTAAGATAAAGTTTCTGAGTTAGTCAACTAAAGAATAAAACTATCCTTTAAACTTTTAGCACAGATTGCAGACCTGCAATCAATAACACAAAACATAAGCTGGAAAAATGTGAACTTCTATGAGATGGGATGGATAGAAACATGTCAACATTTTTTATTTATTTATGTGCTTTAAACATTCTGGAATGCATTAACATGAAAGTAGTTTTGAAAATACCTAGCTTCAACTTTTTCATATGATTCCAAAAGCTTTCTGTCAGAAATACATGCCAATACTCACAGAACAATCCAAAATTACACAATTGTATTATTTTAATTTTGTTTCCTTTCTATGGAAAAATACTCTTGGAAAGTTAATGCTAAAGCTTTCTTGACACTGACTTGCCACTTTCCAGTACTAAAACTGGAAAGACCGTGCCATGTAAGGATGTGGGAACCTTTTGCCTATATTGCAATACGCGTCAACGCTTACTGATTGAGAGCGTAGTTCTGAGACACAGAAGCAAATTCACAAATGAAAAGAAATAGTACAGTTATATCAGATAATCAAGATACTTATTGTTGGAATATAAACAAACATTACCTAAAAATATGAATCTTGTCTTAATCTGATGGATGCTCAGGGCAAGATCTATTTACTTCAAACCATTCATCTATGCAGCTGTTGGATACAAGACAAAATGAAAACAATCGACATGAATATCAGTAACATTTAGCAGTAGGATATGAATATAAATTGGTTTCTCAATTTCAATGACTGGTAGAATTTTATATTGTACAAAAAAACATTTGCATATACACACATCACTGGAAAAATTAACAACCCCAAATCACAGTAATATATGGGTATTAAACACTGTTGAAAACCTATATTTCTTAAGTGTTAAAATTTTCTAAGGAAGCATTTTACAAATTACAGATTTTATACACAAGTTAATTCACTACTAACATTTTCATCTTGCTTATATCATTCATTGACATTTTACTTTCTGTAAAGTACAGACACTTCTGAAAACAAAATATGAAACAGGTTTAAAAAGCATTCCCCCCTCTCCCTGCCCAACTCTATTAGCATTCCAGAAAACTTAAGCCCACGTGACCTAAGCTCCTCAGCCATGATGCACACTCCTTCCCCATCCAGGTGATTTTGCAAGAATGAGAAGATTGTAGCAGGGAAAATTAACTTCAAATACATTTGGGGGAGATGCAGAAAGATGCCATTTAAAAAACACCTTTAGAGTTGCTGCCGCTGTTTCTTTGTTGTTTGTTTTTAAATGCAAAAAGCAACTAAGTTTTAGCACTTCTTTAATCACCCCTTAAGAAGAGCTACCCTGTAAAATGCAACCTTCTGAAATTTTATATCCATCCTAAGGAATACTTGCCCTTTATGATATATGCAGAGGCAAGGCAGCCGTGCTATAGTATCTCCTTGCTGCAGCTCTTCCAGGCATATTGCACACTCCCCAGCATCTTTACTCAGCACATCCTCTGAGGAAAGAGCACAAAGTGAAATGGTTAGAAATCAGACTGCTACAAGCAAAATGTTCTTTATTCACAACATCAAGGACAGCTACAGAAGAAGGTATTTTTTGTCCTGCAGAAAGGTAAGGATCAGTGACACACCAGCTGACTTAAGATTCACGATGAGAACCCATGCTCAGTCTTCAGCATGGAGGTTAAGTTCAAGCCTGAATGTAACAGTTCTCTGGACAAGGCACTGCAAGTAACTAGGTGAAGTTTTTCCTACCTTCTAAATACTTAGCCTGTCATTCACTTTTTCTACTCTCCTACTCATTTCTCTTCTCCACATCTGGCTTTCTTTGACCAGCCTTGCTGGTACTCATATTTCACACCTTCAACCTCTTCTCACCACGCTAGCACGTTCTACATCCCATCCAGCTTTTTCTCAGTGTAAAGTATGCAACTGTTTACCGTAGGAATGTGAGATTTCCATGAAGGAAAGATCATTGCTGTACGGCTCCAATGACTCCTGGAGACACAGAATTTTTTGCAGCATTACCAAGTCCCGGAACAAAGGAGGAAAAAGTAAGTTACTAGGAATGCAAAAGAGTTGGCTTTCACTATGAAGTTTCTGGGAAAACATATTATTTTTAATAAAAACCTTCTCTCTTGGACGCTTCTTTTAGCCAGAATGTGGGATGCAGAATTCAGTCTTAGCGTGAAGCAAAACAGAAGATCACACAAGGCCCCGCTTGCCAGACGCAGATTACAGGTCCCAGTTAGACACAACCTCACACAGTCCACAGGGCACTCCCAACGAGAGACCACGTAGCAACCAAATTGGCAGATCACAAAGGTGCACACTTGGCAAAGTGAAGCCCACGTGTTCAGGTTTCCATGGTTTCATGGGAAAAGCTTTCCTTTCTCTGCCAAAAGGCACCTGAAGTGATTGCTTGTGGAGAGTACCTTTTGCAGCTACGACTGGGAAACCAGCAGCTCTATGCTGTTCTCTCCAGGGGCTCCAATACTCACCACTGGCATTCCAAACACAGAGAATGACAGACAACTAGAGAGCTGCGGTGGCAGTGAGAAAGTAAAAGGAAATTAGGTCTACATTGTTTCCATTAAATGACAGCCAGCTGTCTTGCAGGTGCTTGGGTTTCCAAAGCAGTGCTCATTTCAGCCTCCGCTACATTCATTGGTTATACTAAAAATCCTGAGTAATGCCACATGTGTGGCACCTTCATGGAGATGTGGAAAATATCTAACATGAAGTGTAGCCGTATAAAGAAAAACAGTCAAAACAAAATAATAAACTATATCCACCACAACAAAGAAAATTTTAAAAATTTATTTTACACACGGTAACATTATTGGTGGGTGTTGTATTAAAAAAACTCCTGTTGTTCTGTCAGAAGCTGTAAGCTTCTCAGAACATTAGACATACTAAAGAGACAAGGTAATTTAAAACAATACTAAAGATTTTAAGAATTCTTACCTGTCAACTTGCCCAGAAGAGGGTGCTAAGAATAAATACTTCCTTGAGGTTGGATTTTGTTGTCTGGGTTTTTTTTTTAATAAAAAGATATTCTATTATCTGACACCAGGAGGCAAATACTCTCCAGACACTGTCCTGCTACAGAGATATCAATCTTTGCCTGATACTCTCAGACTTTACCCTCCTAGACCACCTCTTTGCACAACTTTGAAAGAACTCCTGTGAGCAGCTCTCTTCTCACAGTTAGGTTGTAGGAAGCGGCACCTTTAATAATTCAAGCATGTATCATACATACAGAGCATGCTTAATAAAAGTAATTTTTTCCATGGAGTCCCTTTATCAGATCAGCAACTGCTACCCAAACCAAAATGGAACTAAGATATCTCTAGTGAATTAAATCCCAGCCTCACTCCCTCGAGCACTCTCAAGAGGGAAGCATTTAGTCAAGCTTTGATAAGAGAAATTAAAAAGCTGTCCGATAAAAATACAGTTTACAAAAGAAAGCATTTCTGTGAACGGCTTTCCCATCGCTCTCTATTGTCCATGTCTGGCTTATCCTGCACTCCCCAGACTGCACAATGCTTGGGTCTGAGCTCCCACTGAGCAATTTAACAAGGTTCTGCACCTTTTGGCTAATGTTAGGGCAGGATGCCAATTTAAACATTTGTATCTCCCACCAGCCCTGGCGTAAGTGTCTGACACTCCTTTTATTTTCCCTCCAGTATTCCTGTACTCTTCCTCTTGCCAATACTGGCCCTACTACACAAGTCCCTGGCAAACAGCTTGCCGCCTCCCTGGCTTCACCCCAGGCTTTCCAGCTGGGATGAGCCACCAGGCACACACTGGGCTTTGCCTAGTCATGCCAGAGGGAGCTGGTGCGAGTGACAGCTGGCACAGGCTGGACCTCAGAAACACGGTGCAGTTCTGCCACCCCTGCAGCAGAGGTTATGCCAACGGGTCTCAATGCTCCTCTTCCTCTGGAATACTGAGGAATCAGCAGTCCCTGCTTGTGTGAACCTCATGGATCCTACCTAAGGCTCTTGTACGTAAACACTGAAGGAATGAGTACAAAAAAACAACTGCTGTAAATGCCCACGTGTAACTTGCACGTTAACATACTCCAAACCCATATAATTAAGCTTATAATTAATTACACATGTAGAGTGATGACAGCAAAAACAAATCCTTCACGGGCTTAGGACGCCTTGGATCTGACTACCTTTTGACCATTTCAGGTGATTTGGATCATCAATCTCAAACAAAGGAAAAGGAGTGAATAATCCTGTTAGACCTGGATCCGGTCAGAATTTGTTCTGTACTTGTTTTACACGGCACTCTCCTACACCAACACTGGCTTGTATCAGATGGAAGTCGGTTTAAGGGCCATTTAACAATGACTTTTAAACATATCTGTTACAGAAAAATCTGTATATCATTTTGCACAGAACCACTGCAGTCTGAAGAGGTTTTCTGTTTTCATCTTTTCCTGCAGCAGAGTGATTCAGCAGATACATTTTTTATCATTTTTCCCTTAAAAAAATACAAACAAACAACAAAACACGCAAACCAAAAGAAAGAGTACAGCAGCTTAAAACTTCATCAATGTTATGATTAAGACATTTATATCAGTGTATTACCTAAATGAAAGTGGGAAGAGGAAATAAGCCACATTTTTCCATTTCGCCCACATGTGGGTACATACACAAATACCACACCCCCACGTCCACGTGCACTGCACCACACGGGAGGTAAACACTCCTCCACCTTCCCAGCTTCTTGAACAAGTACTCACTAGCCAAAGACTGGTGTCAAAGATGAAATCTTGCAAAAGAGCATAGTATTCCCCTCCTGAGCCTGCTCAAGTACTTCTTCCTCTTCTCCTCTATCCCTGGTTACTACTGTTTTAGCTTCTGGCTGTCAGTAATTTTTCCTCCTAAACTTCTGATTTTTTTTTTTTACCGGAAAATAAATTCTACTCCGTTTCTACATTTATAGGTAGTAGAAGATTAAAAAACAGGCATCCTGGCAATTTTGCACTTACTTTACCAATTAAAAACTTTTCCTAGAACTTTCAAAAATACATCCAATTATTATGGAAGCCATTAACTCAGCCATGATTAGGATTATAGGCAATATCTGTGATTAAAGTGTCTTTAAACTGAGGACTGCAAAAGCACATGCACTGCATACCTTCTGGATAAGGTAATTAAAATCTGTGCTGCTACTTTTTTTTTTTCCTCCTAAAACACAGGCAGATATAGCCCTAGGCTCAAGAAACCCAAAGTCACAAATCATGGAGATGTCAATGTATTTTGGGAGACATCACTTTATAGCTGCAGTATTTTACTTTTCTCTGGGCATTCACTGGAAACAGAGCACCAAGTTAGAAACACCTTGACCTCATTCAGTATGACAACTTTTCAAAGTGTCTGTATTTTTTCTAAAATTTAAGACCTTAAATGTCTGTAGAAGCTGCCCCCACAACTAGTTTACTAGTGAAGGACACCACAAAGGTCAACCCTTTCAGGAACACACCTGAAACTTAATGGAAACATACCTTCTGAACAGTATTGTATCAGGACTAAAATTGGTAAAACAACAGCCATGAAAAAATATTAATGAAACTTTATTAAATAGTACATAATGATCATGTATCTGTTACACATTCATTCAATTTTGAAGCTGATGACTAAAAACTGTCTTAGTAAAGTACTAGAGACCGTCTTTGCTTGTTTTTAAACGGAGTATGTAGAGCTCTAGACATCTAGAAGCCAACATATTTGTTCACATGTATAGCATTAATTCATCCATATTGCAGAATTTATTCTACATTTCTACTGCTATCACCTTTGCTGGTATCACAAAGAGTCAAGAAGGACCTACATGTTTCCACAGGTATCTTAGTATTCAGCAGCCAGGAAGCATGTGTGTATGTGATTACACACCTATTAAATGTTACTGACTCGATTTACTAAATCTTCATGGCTTCTGTCACAACTGTTTTTCTCCCTCTCCATTTCTTACTGGTTGTTTCTTACTATGCTTTCCTCCTCTTCACACTCATTTTCCCTAAAATGTGTTCTCTCTAGACGTGTATTTTCTACCGCTCCTCCTGCCCTCCATCATCTCATTTAATTTTCTGTTGCAAAGCAGGCACTAGAGAAAGGATGGAGAGAAATATTATTAACTATCTGATACAAACAATATGGACAGCCTTCTTAAATGGGGTTAATATCCTTAGGAGAAGTAGACACTAGAATGGAAGGAAAACCATCATGCAGGATGTGCTTCTCTTACATAGCTCAGCAATTGTCTTTGCAAACTGGTATTGACTGCAAGCAGAGCCCGTCTTTCCCAGTCCATCCTAAGCACCCGGAGAGCCAGCAGTTTCTTTGACCCTCCAGCTGTTTCTCAGCGCTCTGGCTGCCACAAGAGGAATACTCTTGATTCTCTAGGGATCATTCCTGGATGACCAGGTCAGCCACCTGCTGCTGCTCAAAAGTTGAGGCAGAAAGACGCTCGGAAGGAGAGCTGATTCTTCAGTGTTCAGAGCTCTCAATAGCAGGAGGAACATCATTCAGTTGTCACTGCAGATGCTTATTGTGCCACTCAGCTTTCACAGCTACAGGGTCAGTCAGCAGACTGAGCAAGGCAGAGCTGAAGCCATTAGCTTAGTTCACCTATGAAGATTGCACCTTCACAGCCAGAAGTGGAACTTCCACTGCCCTCAGCAGGGAACGCACCTTCTGAAGAAGCACTGGGTTCCTGATTAGAAACGTTTCTTGTTGCTCTAATATAAGCCACCTCCTCTGGATCAGACATTAAAAGGGAAGATATTTAACATCCAACGTTTTAACTCGTACCACAGCTAAGCAGTTTTCAGGATTCACAACACCACAAAGCTGAGCAGGTGGGAATTCAGTATTTAGCTCCCCTGAATAACTTCAATCCAAATTCCCTTTTATGCTGCTGAAAAAAACCAATACCCTTGTGCTAATCAAACAAGCACAGGTTGCAACTTTTTGTGCATACGATAACCCCAAACACCACTGCATGACTCATGGAGTAAAACCTAGAACTTAAGCAATCCAAAAATACCTTCCCAGCCACCATACACAAAAACTAAACCTCTCCAAAGCAAGCTAACAAGCCACAACAAATGAGACACTTCACCAAATACTGACAAAGCGCTCGATGAATTGCTGGGTTGGGGGGCTGTTGTGATGTTTGGCATCTCACTCTTCACCCCTTCCAACATGGCAGCCCATTACAACTTCCTACTCAAAGTCCAAGCATTATCCTTTTTTTCCCCTTCCCTCTCGTGTTGCTCCGTGTTGCTCCAGGTCTGAGACAGCTATACACAAACAGACACCCATCATGAAAGACTTCCTGCACAAACATTGTCTACAGTCTTTGGTGCTCCCTCTTCTTCAAACACAAAAAGCAAAGGGGAGGGAGCACACAAAATAAAGGGAAAGTCGCACAAGAAAAATATTTGCAGAATAAGGCCTAAGTGGCAATACTTGTATAGCAACACCAGGCTAAGATAGAAGGAGGCGGCTGCAGAAGTTTCATTGTTTCTTAGCTAACCCACATTTGAAGAAATGGATTTAAATTCTTGTGGGACATTCTAAGCTTAGTAAATTCTGAGAAACACCTAGATGCTTCCTGTTCAGACAGATAACAATCGGGTCTATGGTAAAGAAAAAAATACTTCTGGTTAGATAAAGATAAAAACTGAAATAGTAGTGATGGAAATACATTTTAGGGAGCAGGAGTAAAAGAAGCCTGTGTTGTGTAGTCATAGTTTACCTAAATAGAATTGTATCCAGGTAGCTAATTAAAATAGAAGGCAGAAGCATTTGCACACTGAGGAAAACAGTTCTTTTGCAGAGAGATTTAGCTTCAGCAACCACAAGGGAAACCCAGCTGGAGCTATATGACACAGGCTGTCAATACAAGTTGTGGTTCTGAAAAAAAAAAAATAAATTAAATCCCAAGTATAAATAACACAGCTTTAATACAATGCTCAATTAAGGTATCTTGCTTGCAGACAAAGTCAAGTTTGCACCTCAGGGCTCCCAGTGAAAAGCAAGGCTTTGCAAAAAAGGCCAAGTAGTCAGAGAAATAAAGCTCCTCACTTCCAAGCATCAACATCCACAGGCATTCCTGTGCTATCGTGATCAGTGTACCAGCTTTCTCAGTCCATATTGATACTTCTGGCAGAAAGTGTTGGGGTGAAATAGGTATTCATACTAGATAAATTCTATCAGCTCAACTGGACGTGAAATGTATTGTCCTCCGATCTTGAGATTTATTGCCAGTGACTATGCCTTTCCACAGTAATTCAAGATTTGCTCTCAATACAATTATCTGATTGACTGAAACTTCTGCTTAAGTCGTTCCAACGTCTGTTTAATCAGTCTGCTTGCAGTTTAAGATGCCTTTGGACATTAAATCATCTCAAGGTAGCTAAATAACTTTCTCCTGTTGCACTGACTTCTAAAGATAAGTTCCATTCGCCACATTTTTAAGTACCATGTCTTTAAATTGTCAAATTTTAGTCTAGGTGTGGGCCAAAGAGTTGCAGCTGCTCATAAATGAACCACAAATAAACAGTCTTGTCCTCCAGAATATGATATAAAGAGACTTTTTGCCAGCCTTACCCATCTTGTACTAAGTCCCCACTTCAAGTGAACTGACATATATTTGTTTTTTGAATGACCCAAGAGGTACCTTGTTCTTGGAAAGTCTTCCTTGGCATGCTGTGTTTTGTCCCAAGGCTTACCCTGCTCCTGTCAGAAACACTGCTTCTGAGAGATAATACTTCTAACTATGCTCTTCTCAGGAAGCAATTGGGTGAAAAAGTCTTGAGTGCAGCCATAGCAAACTTGTGCCCCGCCGTGAAATCCCACCGTGAAAGGTGTACCCCAGCACATGCTGCCTGAAACAAAGCTGCTCATTGCAGCACATGGAATAAGGAAGCTGCCTTCAGGCTGTTGTCTTGGTTTTTCATCGGTATTACCTGACCTCTCAGGTTATCGGGTGTTAATCTTGAACGGCAGGAGTTAAAAGCAGCATGCAAAGGGGGCAAACCCTCAAGAAACAAAACAGCAGCAAAACAAGATACCTTAGGAAACAGTGTAAAGAAAGAATCACTTGGGGAACACATCCTCCTTGGCTCCCATCAGGTAAGAATGATTTACACTTCTCAAGGCTGAGTTTACCATCAAAAAGGATCTTACACCACAGGTATGCTGCAAAAGGAGGAGTGGTTGATTAAATGGCCAGAGGCAACCAGCATGTATTGCTGACAGAGCCTGCCGCATTTGGAGACGATCGTTTCTTACAGGGAGCTGGAGGTAGAGCTGGGATGAAGGAAACTTACAGAAGCAGGCAAGAAAGAATAGAAGTGTGGGATCCACACATGCAGATCTTATATTGTTTTTGTTTGTTCAGGAGTAAAACAAAGCAAAATATTTAAGTGCTACTTATATGCACCCACCAATCCATACCAGTACTAAAAAACTGCTATGGTAGATGAAAAATCAATTTAGGCCCAGTAAAAATTTGGGATTGTAATCCAGAAATCCAGTTCAAAGGTGGGTGAACCATAGTTTCTGCTTAAGCAATGGGCAGGGTTACCAAGAAGGGTACACTCAAGAAAAATGAGAGACCCGAATTCCAGCTTGTCTTGCATAGCAGATAACTTCTTTACCAAAGGTAAAGAAACAAAACCCAAGACCAAACAAACATAAACCCAAACCCACCAAAGAAAATCAACCGCCTGACCAACTAACCAAAACAACAAAAAAATCCCAACCCCACCACAACCAGCCAGGCATACAACCCCAAGAATATTTATCTATAGAAGCTTCTTCTGGTAGTAAATCACTTGGGTATCTGAGTTAATGATTTCATGAAGAAAAACTACCACTATGGTCAGGAGAAGGGTGAAGAATTCCTTCCAAATACAGTGCAGAGACAGGTCTCTTCCAATAACTTTACCGTCAGAAGGAAGACTTAGCTCAGATGCTGTAAGTCTGTTAAAATGAGCAACCTTTTCCAAATCAAGACTGGATGCTATCACCAACAACGTTCTTAAAAGCTTGGCAGGTAAGGCAGAGCACGGATGTGGCAGAGAAAACAACAGAAGACGACTCTCTGATCAAGCTGAAGGAAAGATCTAAGTTGGATAAGATCTCACAAGTGCAGGATGTTGATGTGGCTGTTCAAAAAGATCCCCACAGAGTTTAGGAAATCCCTTTTGCTTTGTCAGCTTTTTAAAGTGACTGAATTTATTTTATCCCCAACACAAAAGGAGACCAAAAAGATTGCAGAGAACAGTTTTCCAAATGGCAAGTCCTCAACCATCCACCATCGCTGAAACTACGGCCAGAAGCCAGAGCTGCTTTGCAAAGATTTTCAAATAAGAAGTTTCATTCTTCACGGTCCACGATAAACCAGGAGTGTGATGGGGACACGCTGGCCTAATGAAATCTGTGTGAACTCTCACCTGACAGAGGGCAGATGAAACAAGCGCATTAGAAAACTTCACAGAAGGGAAGGGTAGGGCAGGAAGTGTCCCCAAACAACAGAGGCAGAGAGAGGGAATGAAGAAGCAGCACAGATGAAGTTATCTATCCTATTAGTCTGGGCAACATGGGTTACTTTAATGGTGACTTGTTTTGAAGTCGGATGAAGGATTTGATTCCATGTTTTGTTCACTTTGTCTTTTTCAGGTTCCTATTCCAGGCTTCCTACAGGTGCCCTGAGCACAATGAGTTTTGCCAAGTCTTTTTTCCAGTCTTTTAACATTGGCCAAGTAACTGACTCATTGCAAGCTTGCAGAGGAGTTTGGTTTGATCTGATGCAAAATGAGTGCATAGGGAGATGGCATGAAAGATGAAACTATGAGCCTAAGGTAAAACAGGAGCAGGGGAGAAAAAGCAGATGTGTGTGACTAAGACACTATTCTTAGGGAAGAGACGATGCATTACCAAGCAACACACAACGAAAACACTGGTGCCAAAACTCAGCGTGCATGAAGTCTGGCTTTTTAACCCCAGTGCCAGGTGCTCGGCCCAGAAGGTACTTTTTCCCAGCAGGCTCCAGATCAGCCTTCTCTAGATCAACACAATGTCTGGTGTAAACGTGCATACACGGGACAAGGATATAAATCACTGCATAATTTTTACTTGTCTGTCTTTTCTGTTCGCAGCAGACAGACTGCTTTTTACAAGCTTTTCCTATTTTAAATGCAATTATCCTGGTGATATAGAGGGAATGCAAAACATGTCTGAATGCAAAAGGTTCTGATAACATCAGATATTGAGTCAGAGTTTTCAAAGTTATCTCCATTTTTCTACTCCACACTAACCCATTATCCAGTATTATAATTTATTGCAGCAAGCATAGAGATACAGTATTTCTGGTGCTAGCAGGTACCTACAGGTTATTACTATCCCAGTGAGATACTGAGTATGTAGGTGTTGAATTGCAAGAGGAGGAAAAAAAACCCAAACAAAACACCAAACCACCAATAAACCTTCCTTTAAATTTTAAAGCAACTAAGTGAAATAAAAAGCAAGCACAATTTCAACAGTATTCAGCAATCATGATCACTCACAAACAATAACACAAAACCATTAACATGGTAGATGTCTTTAAAAAACCAAAAGTCCCCAAAGACACTTCTCCAGTATTTGTTCCAACTTACATGCCCACAATCTGGCAGTTTATTTCTACAGCCATATTAAAGTTTTATTTTTCTCCTCGTTTTTTTTTCAATTTAGAAGCTACCAAAAGTATTGAACGCCATTATTATAATTTCAGCTAATAAAGCCAGAGATTAAAACAGATTTCCTTGGAACTGGGAAGAAGAAAAAAGGTAAGCGTTAACCAAACTATATTCCTTCCTCCATCTCTTCATTCCAAACAAATAAACATTATTTATGGGCTAAAAATTAACAGTGAATACTACATTTTTGCTTAGCTACACAGGGGCTATCAAATGCCTAACATTAATAGTATCTAATGAAACTTCACACAAGGAAGGAGGGCATGAGGAACATGGTCAAAACGATGAAAATCTGATACGGCTTCAAATTACAGATAGCTGTTAGTGCAGGGTTTAAAATGGAAGTTGAGGTTTTTATGGGGAAATTTTAACAAGGTTTCGTGAGTGTTAATATAGTTCAGCACTAAACACCAGTGAAGTTTCTCATGTTTCAGCTGTGTGTTAGAACTTGGGGTTATTTCTGAAGCTGAGCAAGTCTGCAGCCACTTGAGACAAAGTTATGCAAACTTCGGGGAGCAAGGAGGTTCCCCCAGGGAGGATACAATAGGCCAAGTCTAGTATTTAGTACCTGTGCCAGTAGGTGTTTTACATCCTGTTCTAGAATCACTGAATTTTGCTAAAAATACTAGAAACTGGTAATCTTTTCCCCTGTGTAAGCAGCGATAACAATCCCCAGCTTAGAAGTGAGAGTACTCTATCACACTAGCGGTGTTCTCACCCAGCTTGTTTCTGAAGAGTGTGGCTTGTTTTATCACTGAAATCCCCTACAAAAGCTAGACTGACTTCTTTTCTACATTGAAGGGCTGAGTCTGCAGCTCAGAAGCACAAGACTATGTAAGTAATCAAAGGGTAGCAGGTTTTAAAGCAAGATTTTAATCTGGAGAAAAAAATAAATTACAAATGACATATTTCAGGCAATCCTTTCAAATTGATCTGGCCTTGGGGCAGTTTCTGAGCCAGAAGGAGTACGCCTCTTATTCTTCTATATTCTTTAGGGGGGAAAAAAAAAAAAGAGAAAGTCCTGATCTGCAAATAATCTGTATTAGTTCCTGCAAAATAGTGAGGAATTTAGAGAAGGAAATACCATGAAAATCCTACACACAGATCACTCAATCTCAGTGAGATGTAGTCTGGCATTTATTTTTTAAAACCTAATGATTTCAAGTAGTTTTATTTCAAAATCCAGCAAATGAAATCCATTTTCTGTGATTACAAAAGGGATATTTTCAAGGTTTTGTCTCCACAGGGCAACTAAGAAAAAAAAAAAAAAAAGAGCAGATTGCTGCTAGCAAATGAGTAAAATCTTAAGGTTTTAGAGGTATCACATTTAAAGACTGCAGAATTACCATACAAAACTAGCAAAACTAGGAACGTTATTTCCCCCGGAGCTAAGTTCCCAGCAGTCACAAGACTGCAGCAGTTGCAGACGCGATTTATGACATCCTCTGAATGACCTCTCAGAGCTAAAGACAGATTAAGTGCAAGGCATGGAAGGTAGCTCCTGTCTGCCCGCATCACATGATGCGGAGTCAGAGCGCAGCGAGCAGACAGAGCTGTCCCCGGGCTCTCTGCTGCAGGCGGCACTGCGCTGCCATTATGTAAGAGAGGCACAGTGACACACGGCGCAGGTATCGGGTCCCCTCTCCTCGCCCGAGCTGCATCGCTCCTCGTGTCACCCGCAGATGCTCCTTGCGGCACCGGTTCACAGGTGTAGCTGTCGTTTTCTAGGACAAGAACTGTCATTTGACTTCAGCCAGACAACAGCAGCATCTGAGGTTAAGGAGCAGCACATAAGCAAAAGGAATAACTTGAGCTATTCGGCACATGAATGATCCCATTTTCTCTATTTCTTTCAGAAACAAGCAGGCTTGTTCTATAGCTGTCAAAAGCTTTACTGTATTTATCCAGTGCTGCATAGAAAATATTCCCATGGCACAGATATGCATTTATATAAAGGCAATTCCAGTGTACTGAGAAAAAAAAGCTGTCCTGCTCTCAAGAACTGAATTAAGTATGAGGTGACATTGCAGCTATTTTGGCTGGGAATGATTTGCCATGGCTTTGTCACAGGAAGCCCAGTCTAGCAGACTTAGGCCTGGCTGAAGGGAAAGTATGCAGAAAATACTTCTCCCCAAAGGTTTGTTAAAAGAGTAAGTCACATGCACAACAAATCAGAGAAAAGTTTAAGATATTAATAGGTGTGATCTCTGCAGTGATCCTTCTCAGCAGGATCCAAGCATGTTGACTTTACTTCATTACAGAAGAATGAAAATCCAGCATCACCTATTGAGCATTTCCAACCTGAACCATGAAAGGGAGCTGTCACAGCTTATTTACAAATCTATATCCCCCTTTCTCTTGCATGTAAAGTAAAATAATAAGCAAAATAATATTGATACCTCAGCCACCACCACCACTACATCTTTAAGAATATATCTTACTGAGATAAATTGGGGCAGTCTGCAGTTCTGGGAATTGCTGCTCCAGACATTCCAAGTACTTCCCTGTCAGTTACACTATGTTCCCATTTGATGAGTTTTCTTCACAGCCACACCATTACAAACACACAGCTTACTTTTCTGGCTCCATAGCAAAGGGTTGATAGCTTGTGGGTGTGGAGGAAAGATAAGAGGCTGCAGCCTCTAAAAGTGCTGCAACTCCACACTGTAACAGACTGACCCAGTTCATCCAGTGACTGAGGCTGGAATGGGGTCACTGAAGCAGGTCCTACCTCCTCCCTTTAGGAGGCAGGCACAGGTTGCACGAGTTGAACTAGAGTGTGGCTTTATTTAGTGACATCTATCAGCATTACTCTTTCAGATGAACAACCTCTCCCTTCCCAACAAACTTGAAATGTAACAGGCTGCTTTTGCAGCGATGCTCTTCTGTGAGGTACCAAAAACTGTTGAAGGAGAGATTTGGGATGGTGGGAGGGAAATACAGCTTTACTGAACAAACAGAGGAAGAAATTAAGTTTGCCACTGTTCCTCTTGGCAGTCTGGTTTGGACAAGTAGCTATCCTTGGCCTAGACTGGTGAACATCAGTGGAAGTTTGCTCTTGTTCAAACATTATCAACAATTCTTAAAGGGAGAAAGTACAAACCAGTCAATATATTTTAATCAAACATTACTTCAAACGTAATTTCTCTTCTTAAAATGGCAATTCCCTCCTCAAATTTAACAATGATTTGCAAGACAAGTTATGAGAAGTCTGAGCTGATATTATATTAATTCACAGAAGAACATCTGTGCAAATGTCTGAGATGAAAATTTTATTTACTATAATAATGTTCTACTGTCACCACATTAAACAAAATCTCAAAGTTCAACAGTTCTTTATATTTTCAAGAACTACTGAAGAAAACAGTTTTAAAGCATTAAGGAAACTGAATGAACCTCCTACATACTCTGGAGGATGCTCACGAGTACACAAGATCAAAAGAAAGAGTAAATGCCACTATTTTAACTGCAAGCAGGGGATAAGTGTCTTTTTACATGTCCTGTTAAACTACCTTTTAAAGTATGCTCTTCTGCCTCCCCAGCATCCTAGAGCACAGAACCACCACCTAGGGCAGAGCAAGAAGCTAGCAACTTTTAGCCAAGAATCTTGTTAAACTTTTAAAATTAAAGAATCGAGAAATTCTATAGAGAATTTCCCACCTTGGATAAAGTGGAATGAAATAACTGATCTGCCTTGGCATTATTTTGTACTGCTCTGCTGAAAGTCTAGTCCTATTAAAGGATGAGGACAAGGAGGCTTAAGCTTTTCCAGGCAGACTGGCAAGATGCCCTTTTGCAAGGTCTTTCAGGGTATGATCTCAGGAACCCTGGCAGAGAAATTAAGTTGGAGTTAATAATTCTTTTCATTCCTGAAGTTTTGAGTGCATCAGTCAAAACAGTTGAGAGCATCAGCCCTGCTGAATAAAACACTCTCCCCCCTGGTGCGCAGAAGTGACCCAGGAAATCAAGTCACTGCAGTGGGCAGGACTACCAGAATCATGCATTTTGGTGCTTCAAATATTAGGTTAAGGTGCACTGTTTCTCTTTCCTTCTACTGAGCTATATGCACTCAAGTTCTGGCAAAAGTATCTTGCCCCAAAGATGCTGAAACAGACAGCAATCAACAAAGGTTATAACCTGTGTTATTAAAAATTAGGTCAGCCCCATTCACGAAGAATGTTTCCAAAATATTTTTATTTAGTCCTTTAGGTGACTCATGCCAGCATTTAAGTCTCTACTCTGGATCAAAATGCATGTTATGGCTGTCATTTTGATGCTGACAGCTCCTCTAGAAGGATTACTGCTTACACAGACTCCAGCTCAAGATTCTGACACTTGCTCACATGCAGGTCGCAGCATGTGGCAGTCCCAGCAAGAAACGCTTTCCTCACAAGACAAAACTTAACCCAGCACCTCAAACCGATTTAGAACAAAAATCGGTGACAAAACTCTGCTTTGCATCCTTGCTAATCTGAATCAATTGCACTGTCGTGGCCCAAGTCAATTTGAGATTGGCTCAGCTGTTCGGAGCATGGTGCTAAAACACCGAGGTCACGGGTTCAATCTCTGTGTGGGTCATGCACTCACAAGTTGAACTCGATGATCCTTGTGTGTTCCATCCAACTCAGAATATCCTGTGAATCTCTGAATTTGGTTAGATGGCATGGGAACATTCCACTGCTTGTGTCTGGTGATAGACCAAACACCCCAGAAAACAAAGTACATTGCCAGACAGGAAGAGCACATTGAGTTCTACTCCTGTTTTTCCTTCTGGTACGCATACCTTAATTTTTAATATTCTGTCTGTAATAGTTTCCCACATGGTAATTCTCCATTTCAAAGAAATTGGATAAACTCTTAATATAAAATCATATCTGTAATCCCTGCTATCTGTGATGTCTGATCTCCTGCTGTTTTTTAATATGATCGGTCTAAAAAATTAACTTACTCTAATTTAAAAGGAAAAATTACAAAGTCCTTACTTCAAGTAAGGAGAAAACCTTCAGCAGTTCATGCACTGGATGTCTCAACATTCTTCCTCTCGGAATTACACTAGTGAAAGCTTTTCCCCTTAAAATGAACCTGAGTAAATATGTTGGCCAAGAGTCAGACCCGCTGCCACATGTGAATTAAATGCAGAGCAGTCTGAGCGAGAGCAGCACTGATGTCAAAGCAGCACCACCCCTGAGCAAGCGGCTTTGAGGAGATCGGCTTAGAAAGTTTCCAGTAGAACACCATTCCAACAGAAAGTGCTGACTTGATGAAACCCAAAATATTCCACAGGAATGTGCTAATTCAATCAAAACTTTTGAAAGAGGACAGGCCGGCTCGCCAAGCCAGCCAACCAGTCTAGTGAGCTGACTGGCTCTCCCCAGCTCTCCAGGGTCACTGGCTTCCCCATCTGGCCTGGTGCCAGGCTGCTCTCCCTGCCCTCTGAGGGGCCCTCTAATAATAATAAAAATAATGGAGTCTTACAAAGTGTGCCGAGAAACAAACAAAGGATTTAAAAAATGAAAACCAGAATTATTTCAGAATCGACTGCAGGGCTTCATCAGAAGGAATTGGGTGTATTTGCTGCAAAGCATCTACAGTCACAAGTCTCTCCAGTGTTTCCTCAATGTTTTATAAAACATGTTCCAGTGAAAAAAGCTGTATCAATATTGTAACAACAAAAAATAAACAATAATTATATTCAAAACCCAAACTTCACCAGGCACCTCTAATCATCAGCAAGGAGTTTAAGGCAAGTTGCTTCCAAAGCACTGAGGAAATTCACATAAATGCCCCTGCCTGACCAAAACACAGGGCTATGGTGTAGTCCCCCAAGTGGGCTCCCTGCCTGTCACCATGACGAATTTGAACAAGATGGTGCAAGGGGCCTCACTTAACACTGTGGAGAAGCTCAAAGGAATAGGTATGGCTACACAAGATTTTAGCAGTCTTTTTTAAAAAAACCCTGCCAACTAGCAAGTAACCCACTTTCTTCATAAAACTGGCTTTTGGCAACCTGTGCTTAACCAGTGCATGGGACCTACTCCGGCTCCTCAGCAACTCAGCAAGTAACAGTATTTGCTAATTGCTAGGAAAGGTTTTTCAAGACATCATCACCAAACACCACATTGTTTTTTTGCACAATACCATTCATTTAACCAGCCTTTGTATAAAAATGCCTGGATATTGGTTCATGTGTGAACACCACAAGTAGTTTAAGAAATGTGGAACAAAGTTCCACAGAAAATAAGAAAGAGCCCTTTTTACATGCCAAATTGAGTCAGCAATGAGATCTCTGTGGCAGGCAAGTCACATGATTTTGAAAGAATAAGGCTAATAAAAGGTACTGATATATTTATATGAAAATCAGCACAACTTCCAGCATAGAACTGAGACAATTTTTTGACCACTCTTTCAGAAAACACATGTAAATCAGACAGCTGCCCGAGTTTGCTGCTCACTGACCCTTTCAACTGCCAAATGCAATGCACAAAGGTAGCTCAGAAAGCAATTACACATTGGCTGGGAGGACTCATTAATTTATTTAAACTTCAAATCACAACTAAGTAGTCTTACGACATTTTTCTGGGGGAGACTGAATGCCTCAGACTCATATTTAAAAAGAAAGGTTTGTCTTCTCAGAATGACAAAATACATACAATTTGCTCTCTGGTGTTTCTTAGAAAGAACAACTTATACATTTACGGTATCACGAGGAAACGCATCTAGAACAGAACTAGACGTGAGCACAGTTCAAGCCAACTGCTCAATCTCTAAATATTTCTGCACCTGCAAAGTCTAAGGCTCCCTTCAACTACTTGCAACGCAAACCTCAGAGACAAAAGAAGGTGAGGGGGAAAAAAAGGAAGAAAAAAGATATTTTTCCTTCTAGTGATAATAGGACTAGGGAAATATCAGTGACCAACACAAGCAAACGATGCCTGGTAGGCTCTATTCAAGTATATATGGCATAAGGCCAAGATAACAATGAGAAAGTAAAGCATAAAGAGATGCCTTCCATTTTGGAAGAAGGTATCAAAAGTTGACAGCAGCATCTTTTCTTCTCTCAAACAAAACTTGAGATACCCTCGGCCTGTGGCAAAAAGGCAGATTCATCACTGGTCTCATGATGACAAACAGCAAAAGAGACAAGAAAAAATGCATGCATATGGACATTCATACGCAGGTCTGGGCCTGAAATCATGGCAGCATTAAGTTACCAATATGCTAGTTAATTTTCTTTCATTAGCCTCATTAAAGGGACCACAACCGTACCACAAAGGAACAACTGAGCACTGCACAACTCAGAAGCCGTATCTTCAATTTCTTCGTGCTGCAGTAATTGAAACAGCCAGCTATAGGCTATAATTTAAGATTTAGTCTGTGACTCCAGGAGCCACAGACTAAACTGGAGCCAGAAGGATCAATGCACGCTTCTATGAAGTGTTTATGAAAATGAGACCATACTTCTAAGTAAGCATGTCTCTCAAACCAGCCTACCTAATTTGATAATTTCCTTATTTCACACTTACATAACCATTTCCTAGAATCGGTTTCCGAGGCTCACTGTGCAGCAGACATCTAAACTAAGAGATGAAATGCTGCTGTTAACTCTTACTGCATTGCCCACAACCGCTTTTGTTGTGCTGCAGATCATCCAGAGTGGCTCCAGCTGTCACTCACAGGTTTTACTTCTGCTCGTTCGTTGACTTAAAAAACTGTGCAAAGGTAACAAGACGGCCCAAAGGAGCTCCAGCTAGCAGCGTAAGCTGAAACAGTGCAAGAAGGAAAAAGGAGCCTGAATATGGCACCACTGTGACTCAAACAAACATTGTAAATGATTCTGAGAGGTTACATTATGTACTTGCCGTACATTTGAACAAAAGTTAAGTCAGCTGAGTGCACTCATATGTACATGTAGGAAGCAGCAGGGGCAAAGAATTTCAGCCAGTCGACTCATAATTTGTGCACACCCCATCAGATGGATTAGTGCCAGAGCTTGTTCTCTGCCAGTCTGCCTCCTCCTGCTCCACCCTAACTGATCCCA
This sequence comes from Mohoua ochrocephala, assembly GCA_013398855.1. Taxonomy (NCBI): domain Eukaryota; kingdom Metazoa; phylum Chordata; class Aves; order Passeriformes; family Acanthizidae; genus Mohoua; species Mohoua ochrocephala. Next base: position 119,456 of record VZTA01004811.1, read on the forward strand.
AGTGCATTTTCCTGCCCTGACTGGGGCGACTAGCCTGCTTCTCTTCTCTCCAACGTCCAACATCCCTCAGCACACAACTCATCTTGGAAAATGTTCAGACCTAAATTTAAAAAGGAAAAATAAAGAGAAAAAAAGCCCTCTCTGTCAGATGAAGTCAACCTTCTCAAATACATGTGTGGTAACACCAGGAAGAAAAAAGAAATATTTACTTTTCCTAAGCACTATGCTTTCAAATGGATTTCACAACTCCAAGCGTATGATTTCAAATTACTTTTGCAATTAAGGGCCAGCAGTATTGGATAGCATTATGCTATCCAAAGAATAAGGTGGGCCCAACCATTCCTCAAGCCTTGTTCCAATAAAAAAGTCCAGCGTAGAACACCATAACAACAAGGTGTCTGGAGGGTCAAAGAGCCCCTAACACTGTAGATTATTTATGTAGTAACTAACTTATGTTGGAAGGGACCTCTGGTGGTCTTCTGGTCCAGCCCCTCACTCAAAGCACAACCAAGTTGGACTAAATTGCTCAAGGATGGAGGTTGCACAACCTCTTCAAGTGCCTTGACCACCCTCATTATGTGACATTTCTACTTTACATTGAATCAGATTTTTTCCTGATGTAACTTGAGAGCACCAACTTTCAGCTTCTTGCTCTTCACCTCCAAAAAAAGTCCAGCTCCCTCTCCTCTCCGCAATTTCTTTCTAACTGCATTCTGTTCCCGCATCTGATGACTGGTGGGCAATCATCTCATTGAAGATGCACTGTAAGACTTTCTGCCAAAGCAGGCACTAAAATTTCAATGCAATTTTCTAATGCCTGGCTTCCTGAAGCCTTTTTCTGTGCTTGCCATAGAACTGAGTGTCAGCCTAAGCCACAGTGATAGAAAGGTTTCATCTCAGTGGCAAAAGTCCCGTTTGCCTTTCATTAAAGGTTGCCTAGAAGGAGAGCTTAGTAGTAGGGGGAAAAACCAGCACCACTACAGGTGATTCATTTGATATGGGCCAGTCTGATTAAAATAACAAAAACATATAACCAGTCTTTATGAAGCATCACATATGGAATCAACTGAAGAAGGAGTTCTTTAGTTCCTTCAAGAAAGGGTAATTTTCTTGAATAATGTGCAAATGCACAGCATGCCAAGTAACAGTCCTTAATAAAGTCCCCAGGAGACTCGACTGACCCACCTCCCTACTCGATGTCATTAGATGAAAGGGTGTGTAAGCTACACATATCTCAACTGGACAATAAACACAAACACACACTGACCAATGGTCCAAAAATGGAATAAACACATTCAAACAAAAAAATATTTTATATTTGCAGGACACAGGGCAAATTATATTGGCATGCAGTATAAAAACACCAAGTTCTTAGGAATTAACTTGAAAAAATAAACTACAAGCAAAAAAATTACATCATTTCTGAGTCCACCAAACTAGTTACCAGAATATCTTATTAAGTAAAGGATTATTATCACACTGGTGTTTAAAATGAATAAATAATTATCAGCTTACTTCTTTCTTACCATTGTAGGTTATCCTTGGTTTTGTCAAACACATCACAAGATGTAAATCCATTTCGTCAGAAGATACAAATTTTGAACATACAGGGCACTTGAATCCTATGGACAATAAAAATATGTAAGTGTGAGCATACTCAACCATGTAGCAAATATATATAGTCAAGCCAAAAAGCTATTGTGCACACATTAAAAGAAAGAAAAAAGAAATCCTGGAGGCTTTTCAGTTTTGACCTGACATTTCTTACATAAACACAATTCCCTTGATTTCAAAAGATCTCAAAATGGACCATTGCTTCTGGAAATCATTCTGTTGACAGTTGCAAACTTTGTCAGCACCTCTGGAAGGCAAATTTTCCCAACAACTTTAAGAACTGTTTAGGGCAGGAGCAAGAGGATCATATGACTGTACTAAAACAGAAATTACGCCTGCTAGAGGACGGACACAGCCGTTAAAATTTGAACTTGGGCAGGAACCCTGAATTAACATGTTCATTTTTACCGGGAATTGCACTGAAACTTTAACCAAGGATCTTGGTTTTACATCTCATCATACAAGCTGCAGCATCTTTTACCAGTCTGGGGCACTGGGAAAATATTAACTCTGGGGTGTTGCCTCACCTACTGAATCACTAATATTTCCTGTAGCACTGAATTTGTTTGACTGCTCTCATCCTAGCCAAGCATGACCTTGTTTAGCTTTTGAGGTCACTGCCTCAGGCAACGTAGGGTAAAGAATAATTAAGACAGTCTGGATTGTGATGCAACTGCATAACAGTCTATGACAAAAGTGCTTAATACCTTAATTTATGTCATTGCCAAAGACGGCAGTCTTCCAGTTAAAAAACAAGATCAGCTGGACAACTTTTACAGCCCACAGAAAAGCCTGATTGATTTTGATCTGCTGAATAATTAACACACACAAGTGAGAGACAAAAAAACCACCAACAGGGATCTCGATGCGTAATAGCTGTTAAGGAGTACACTTACAGGCAGATTGTCCGATAGGACAACATTCGGCAAAAATATCCAACCTACATCCACTCCCAGCACAAAGGCACAACTTTTTCTCGGATGCTGTTGAAGAGTGATGATGCAGGCCTGTATAAAGGCCACTGCACCTCCCACCAACATGCTCAACTGGGCCTGCTCCCACATGTTTTAGTTTGTCGCCTCTTGCTTTTGTACTCCTAACCTTGGGAGCCCACAATAGACCGAGTCAGTCAAGGATGACGAGCAACTTGATGCTGCACTTTCAAGTAACTGATGCCTGAGAATTTTCATCTTTACTGTTAATTATTATCCAGACGTAGATCAAGCAACTAACCTGAAGCATTAGCACTCAATACAACCACTGCACTTCCTTTATGAAGAAAATTGTTTATTTCTTACGGGCAGCTAATGGAAGCAAGTCAAAGAGGACAGCTAGTAACAACCATAAGGAACTCAGGGCAGCAGCTGAACATGTGCTGGAAACCACTTCCTGAGATAAAGTACGGTTCTGCTTCTTCCAGTTTTAGTCATATCTATTTCTTCTTTGTATCAATCTTACACTTCAGTTTAAATATTGCTCTTCTCTCCCTAATTTTAATCCTCCTCCCCCAATCCACATCTTTACAAACAGTTAGAACCAAAGATCAATAAGCATAGCACAGCCAAACATGTCTTCTGGAAAAAACTAGTTGAAAGGAACGATTTACTTGTTGAAAGCTTTATCAGTGAGCTTTCAGCCACTGTGTCGCCTCCTTCACCCAGGCTACATCTCAACATGACTAACACTGAAATTAGTATCTCAGTCCTCCAAACACCCAAACCCGCCCATTACTGTTTTGTAATGGGTTTCTTCAAAAACTGACCCAGGGTAAATTTTCTCTCAGTCTTTACCACCCTAATGCTGCTGATTACTAGGTTTTGACTAGACTTAAGACCCATGCATTGCTTTCATTTATATGCTTCTATAAGGCATAATTGACAACACAGCTCGATGTGAAAAAGCCTCTAACTTCCTTATATGCTTCAGACCAAGTCCTGCTGTGACAGAAGGGAATGTTTGCATTACGGCAAGTTAACATTTATGTTCATGGCTAGTTAAGCACTGGGACAGTCATTAACAAGTTCCCTCTGCCTTCTGGACAGAACTCTTCTAGCTTATTCCCTAGAGTCATGAGCACATGTAATTGGGAGTGACAGGGGCAGAGACAACCACCAACAGGTCCTTAGAACCATTGTTGAAGTTAAGTGTTAAGAAGGTACGTATCCCAGGAATTCTTGGAGGAAATATTTTAATGCAAATAAAACATTACTGAGAGCTTGAGTAAATAATGAAAATAATGATAATTTAATAATAATACTGCTTTTGCTTAAAACCCTGCTTGAAGATAGATGGCTGTGAAAAATCTTTCAGGTTACCCACCTAGAGTATACAGATGAATGTGCTTTTACTACCATGCACCTGCCCTTAAACCTAGTAAATGACCTGTGTTCTAGCAATATAGTAAGTGTTTTAACAATACATTTTGTTGTGGCTTGTCCTGTGTCAGGGGGGATGTGAAGGTAATGGTTAAACAACTGCAAACATCCTCCTGACACAGCAAGTCTGGGATACCTGACTGCTGCAGCTCTACTCAGTGTGCAGAACTGAAGAACCCAAAGCACGGAGCACATCACACTTAAATAAGCTTTAAGGAACAACTTAGCTGACAAAAGTAAAAGGTGTATTTGTGGAAAATATGTTTTTCCAGTGACCACAATCAGCTGCACGCCAGAGACTAGCATAACAGCAGAAAAAGAGCCTTGGGCTCACAACACTTGCTGAAACACTCTTTAAATACAAGTGAAACCCAGTTTCTCATTCCTTCACAATGTTCCGCTGCAATCCAGCTCCTGGATTTAGCCATCTTCCCCAAGAGATGCACAGTGTAAGTTTTGCGTGAAGGAAATGACTATTTCCAACTCCTTTTAGTAACCCCAAAGAACAATTATTTTTACTACAGACACAATATTTACTTTATTCTAACTGTATTTGAAAAATATAAATAAGAGAACAATCTACACTGTCCCCAAGCCAGTTGAAGGTCCTTTAAAAAGCTGGTATTTTCCCACCTTTCCTCAAATCAGAAGGCAATAGTTTCATGACCCAGTTTACAATTAAGTACTCGGTAAGAACAAAGACTCTATTGTACCCCTGCTCAGCAGGCTAACAACATTTATAGCCTATGTTTGTTTTTACCATCAGTCTCGAGGAACAATTCCAAAAACTTAAAGAAAGTTTCACATGACTTAACAACCAGCAACAGGTCAGAAATAATTTGCTCTCTACATGACTCGTTTTACTGAGTTTTGTAGATAATGAATTCACAGACATTTGGACAAAAAAGTGGAAGCAGTTATCAGATGAGGTAGCATCACATGAAGTGTGTTCCAAAAACCTACAAAACTAAATTAACTATGTTCTCACTCTCTTTACAAGGAGAGCACGACAGATAATATACAGTTCCAGGTTAAAACCCAGCTCTTAGGAAGGTGTTGATTGCACAGCATCCCTTATTTTTATCCAAGATGACAAACTATCACCTTTGTATTAGCACCGTCACTGTCGGCACATCACTGCAAAGTTGTCCTTCCTTCTCCCATAGCAGAGAACTCTGCCTGTGACACACCCTAAGTCAGCTGAAAAACCACCTCTCACCCCATTCCCTACATACAGAAGCACAGCACTAAAGAACTGAGCACCAAAACTCAGCAAGCACACACCTCTAGCTGACTTCTACAACTGCATCCTTAGGAGGGCAGGGAGCCAAATTCTTACAAGCTCCCACCATCTAGTTTCACAACCCTGACTACAATACTGAAAGTAACATATTACTTTAAATGAAACCAAAATCCTGGAAAAAAATGTACAATTACAAGAAATGGAGACAGAACAGAAAGTTGCAGTACAGCTACTAGAAAATCCCAAGGTGGCACAGAAAATCTGAAATAACTAAACCTGCTTAAGTATCAGGACTTATATCAGAGGTGAATTCTGTCTCTCATTCTCTCTTGAACGTATCACTTTCTTCAAGCTCCGCCATCTCTTGCAAACGAACCTCCAGTTAGCCAAGAAATCCTATCTTCTCTCACATCCATCTACCAAACCCATAATTTTCATCTCTGGCATGGTGGGAACTACCCACAGGGACAGGTGGATGGGTGGCCATTCATTCCATCGGTACCAATTTCAACCTCTCAGCGATATCATACTGTGTTCGCCTTGCTTTGCAAACATCAGACTGCTTAACGTGCACTAAAGTGCACAGCGGAGCAAACAGAAAACATCCAATGAATAACAAACTCCTGGATCTCTTAAGATTTTTACAAAATCATGCTGGCACTTATTCTGGAATATCTACTTTGTGGTGCAAAAAAAAAGAGCTGCTAAGAGCTTCCAGACACCATAGTGCAGAGTGTCACAGAACTGCACATGAAGGAAACACGCTGAAGCAGTGTTAGACTTGCACAGAAGAGTGGATGATCCTTTCAGTCAATATTAAACAGCTGTAGCAAGAAGTAAGCACAAATAAAACCTGCACCAATACAACAAATTGAATCAGCCTGATCAGAGTAACTTTTCAGCAGAAAACATCAACTGGAACACTGCCAAAGCCGAACTAAAAGTAGAATGGGAGCAGCTGCTCTTTTAAAGTATGCAGCATATTACTATTTTAAGTCTTTGTATCCTTATGTTTTCAAATGAGATGGATAAATCCACCTTGGCTTGCATTTAAAGAAATCATAAGAGAAACCCTTGCATCCACACACTTTTTCCAAGGTGTATTTGAGAATAAGAAGCCTGACAAATGTTACTTACATATTCACACATGTTCTTGGGTACTTAAAAGAGAAGTACAGACAATGTGGAAACACAGTATCCAGTAAATACGGTGGCATGAGGGCGGTATGTAAAATGACTATCACGCAAAGAAAGCCTGCATAACGATACTAAAAAGGAAACAATACAACACAAAAAAAAGAGTCGATTACTTCTTATGTGTTCAGTAGACATGGAAAACAGTCAGTAACTCTGCTCAGTATAAAACACATGTAGACACTGGGAAGTGTGTGCCCTTTATCTTTTTCCCCCAGTTTGAAAAAAAACAGGTTACTCTAATCTTTCCTCACAGGCCCTGATGCCTAAAGCTTTTATTGCTCTTGTTGTCCTCTGGCCTCTCTCCAACCTCACCATGGAGCATTGCCAAGAACTGGGCAGAGCTCTCGGGCTAAGACTTCACAAGTCCTAAGCAGAAATTAATACTTACCTATCACATTGTTCCACTGCACTAGGTGTTAGCTATATATAGCTCTATCTGCACACAGCAATATCTCTTTTGTGTGTGTGTATATATAGGCAGGTACATTTTAAACAAACCAACAGGTGATTGGCTCATTCCTCTCATGTCTCACAACAACCCCTAAATCTTCAGCAGAACTGTTGCTAGCCAAGTCCCATTTTTAGTGCTACGTTTCTGCTCACATTTAGTGACTCTCATCTGTCTCTTTTTAATCAATTATGAGCACTCTTCTAACTTGTTAAAAACAATTATGAACGCAAATTTTGCCCTCCATAGTGCTTACTACAAGTTTAGCATTTTATTTAGTTTTTTCAAGTGCCTAGCCTCCAAAAAAGAGTTGACTGAAAACAGACCCAAAGCAGACCACTGTGATACTTGATTTGAACTGCTGTCCTAGAGCAGCTGCAGGACTTTTTTCCCCAACTACTTCAGCATTCACCTACTTTTTCATCTAGACCAAATTCTCTAAGTTGGCTACTAAGAATATATATCAAAATAGCATAAATATTTTAAAGTCATCGCATAATGCCTCTGTTTCTTCCACTTCTTCCTTTTCTGCTCAACTGTGTAGAAGACTATGAAGTGAAATTTTAAGAAGGGCAGAAAAATAAATGGAAATAATTCAGATTCTCGGTGAAGTAACAGTCCTGGTCAAGACAAAATTCTGTTACTCCCTTCCTCTGTAAACTAATTAGTAAAACTTGAAGAAGTTTAAGGAAAAAAAAAAAGAAGCTGTGTCCAGTAAAGACCACATGGCCTATCAGAGTTATATGGCCACAGAATTCTCTCTTGTCTTCAGACAGCTGAAATGGAAAAATAAAATGAGTAATTCTGTAAGCCCAAAACCATCAAGTACATGAAAGAATATTGCTTTAACACAGCTAACATCTTACCTGGCAAGTTTACCCTAGCCATCAAAGAGAATATGAAAATTATTTCACACTAAATTCAAGAACAAAGAACTAACATTTTAAAAAAGTCCTTAAGTTAGAAAGCAAAAGAAGAAAGAGCATTACCAATTCCCAGGGAACCTTCTATAGGAAAATTTCTAGGTGCTGTAGCTGGCAATACAAATGGCTACTCAGAGAAAGTTTGCCATTTTACGGACATAAGTTTTTTGTTAAGGAAGAAAATGCCTCAGTGAAAAATCACATCTAGTTCTCTACCTTCCATCCTTCCTTATGTGTCAATTGTCTAAGCCAGGAGAACACAGCACCATCTGGAAAGACTTCTGGAGATGAAAAGAAATAAAGAAATACTCCCCTCACTTTGGGAGAGAATAGGAAATCAAACAGAAATAAGGAACACAATACGAACATTCTAGGCTCTGTCTGTTCTAGAAAACTGAGCCACAATAAGAACAATTAAGCACTGACTGATTTCAGGTTCATAATCTGGTGGGGTTTTGTTCCCCACTTTTGTGCCATAACACTGAAGTAAACAAACCTGTGAATTCCTTGACAGAAACAAGGGATTTTCTCTTGTATTTTCTGATTTCAGTGTCCCACAGAACTCAGTGGGAAAGGGGGGATATAGAAAATGGGGAATAAAAACAAACCTGAACTATTTTAGTTAAGGAGTCCACAGAATAATTAGAAAAGATATGTTTGGATAATACTTCATCTCCTAAGCAAAAAGTTATGAAAGATAAAATCTTATTACATAACTTCTTCAGCTCCCTTCATCTTGGTAAGTGGGAAAGTTAGATCTTCAGTAGCAATCACTGAAAAATAATGCAGTACAGAATGAAGAAGAGAAATTGAACAAGACATTTTCTGGCTCATAAACAAAGCCTTTATCAACTGCACAACTTCAGGTGTCTAATATCAATGTAAAAGTAACATGTGATGATGATTATAACTGACAGCTGCACAGTTTTAGAAAATGAATGAACACAACCATTAAGAGAGAGGAAAAAAGCCCAATTTTAATATCTCTTGTAAACCAGAAGATGAAATTACAGGCAGGAAATACCTGTGGAAAGATTGATATTAACTTTTGATAGAAAAATAAGAACAGCTGTTATTAAAGGAACAGCCTTTTAAGAGTGACATTTCAGATCGATGCAAGCACCCAACAAAGGGAGAAGGAAAGGCCTTTTTAGTTCCACCTGTTTTGTGGGTCGGTGTTACCCTCCCATTCCATCGTCCACAGGGATCTGTAGTCAAGCTAAATGAGAGACTGCTCAAGTCTCCGTCATCCAAAGTCTTAGAGTACCTGCACTTTCACACTGCCAAGCACATAAACAAGAACAGTTTTTAAAGTGACTTGTAAGCTATTAATCCACTCTTTAACTTACTACTTCATTACCTGCACGTCAGACACATCACACCCTTCCCACCACAGATCCATAGCACAAGTTTCTCAATGGATCTGAAGCAGCTGAAGACTGACAAGTCTGAATATAAACTTTGGTTGGGAGCAAGCCTCGGTTTTCATGTAAAAAAGGCTCCACCCACACCCTAAACCCAGATGATTTTTGCTTTTGGCTTATGATGCTTGAGAAGCATATTTTCAACTAGCAACCAAAAACTCCACTTAACAATGAGACTTTTTCTCAGAAAAATATCTTCCACTTCCACTGCATTTTTCCCAAGGGAGGGGGACAAGGGAGAGAACCCAAGGAAACACACTTCTCTTTCACATGTAGGTGTGATGACTCCCTTCCAAAACATGACTCAAGGACAACAAAGGAAAGGCACTTTCCTTCTCTCTCGTGTCTCTCCATCATCAGATCTCTGGCAAGCAGAGACAAGAGCAAGGTCCCCCTCTCTAGCCACACCGGCAGGGTAACACCAGGAGTATGGGAAGACACTAACCCTACCACCATTCCAGAGGCTTCTGTACACAAGTGGGGCCACTTGCCACTCAGGTGAAACCCTGTGGAGCTGAGCTGCTGTCTGAATATGAAGTTCAGCCAGGGTGGACACATTTTTGAGCCCGACTGACTGCCTTCTTCAGATAGCAAGTAGCCAGAAAGCACAGTCAGTGGTTCGGGGCACAAACATATTTGATTTACACTCGGCAGGCAAGATCAACCTGTCTAACGAGCTCAGTTCTTGCATTATCAGATGGTGACAAGTAACTCACTGCAGGCCAGCTTGGAAGTCTGAAAACTTTTAAGCAAATGAAATGCCTGAAAACACTTCCTTCAGAGATACCCCAGATATTCTCACTGGTTTTTTCTTCTTAACTCACCTACCACAGTTCAAAAAGGAAGAATTCTCTCTCATTCCCAGTCTCTCCTGAACCTAGACATTTGGTTTTTTCTTTCTTCGTGAATTTTGCTACTCCCTCAATTTTCTCTTATTGCCTGGAGCAACATTTTCCTCAAACACCTGAAAAAGGTCTTTCCACTCATCATTTCGCAATACAAGTGGAGGAAGACAGACAGGACAACTGCGTTCTGTTGTCAGAAGAAGGCACTTCTTGAGTAACCGAGTAATTTGGCAAGACAAGTACAAATTTTTAAGTGCAGGGAACCAGTTTGTCTACACTCCCCTGTCCTACTTCACGCTGTCAATAACGTCACTACTTTCAAAAACATGCCAGGGTTAAAGAAAAAGTTCCCATTAGAAATCACATCATTGAAAAGAGAGTATAGGAAGAGCTGCTCCAAGATAAGAAGAATCAAGTCCTACTTTTTCAAAATGCACAGGCGTAAATATCTTGAAAACTGGACTGCACAGCGCGACAAATCTGATCAAAATTACATGAAGCATGATAATAAGAGAGGAGAGGGTGGCTACACCATGCTGAAAATATATTTAATGATAGCTAAAAGGGAAGAGGTATGATGTGAAAATGGCTGAATGATGGTGGACAAGGATGACTAAACTGAACACGTGAAACAGAGCATCTTGTTGGACGCGGAGAAGTCTTCTGAGCAAACTGGCCAAAATGCATACGAGGTCTCACGGAAAAAAGAAATGGGAGAGACAAAGTAAACACTGCACTTGAAACGCAGCAGACAGGAACAAAGGAGCAAGCCCCAGGAGAAGGCAGCATCTTAGAAGACAGCACAGATAATGATGCTGCTTGAAAGCATGCAGAAGACAAAGTCTCTCGGAGAATCTGAGAACTATTACTCTACTACACAAACAAGGCGATAATGGAGACCTGAGAAAGCACAGCATTTACAGACAATTAGTCTGTTGTCTACAAAGTTTTTACCAAAGTAAGTGAGGGTAAAAAAAAAAGAGGTCCTCACTAAGGCAAAACTTTGTAAAATCTGATTTAGTCAAAATACTTACCAATAACCTACTTGTTCCTGCAGAAATAGAGGTAGCAGTGACAAAAAAAAAAAAAAAAGGGGAAAACCAATCAATGACAAAAAAGTCAGAGCACAAAAGAAAAAGATTACATCTGGGAAGAATATATGTAAGTAAAATGTTAAATTATTATGTGGGATGTTCCCAGGAGTTTATATATTAATTCTAAACACAATAATGATTCATTTTTTGACAGCAACATTAAATTATATACCAAAAGTACTTATTATTACACTTATTACTCAGTATAACAGGAAAATTTTACCTATTACAGTTTCAAGAAAGTCAAGAACAAAGGTTTCAAAGCATACTTGTTTTCTTGTGCTTTTCATCTATTTTTTCATCACACATACAAGAATTTTTATTAGTTAAGCACGACAGCAGATTTTCCTGTATTATTATACTCTGTATTTTCCCCCTTTATCTTTCCAAAATAGCAGTCCTCCATAGATGACACCATTTACCAATTCAGCAGGGAAACATCTAGCCAATGTACTCATTTACTTTCCTTCACTCGAAACTGGTGACAGTGGAGTAAGTAGGGCTGGTTGGTTGGCTATCTGCATTTGTTGGGGGGAGGTTGTTTTGAGGTTTTGGGGAAGGGTTTTTGGTGGGTTTTGTTTGTTTATTTATCTCGGTTTTTTTCCAGACTAGAAGCATGGCTTATGAATAAGAACTAAACTTATTAGAAAAGTCTGGGCTTAAAAATATCCTTCACTGTCAGAACAAAGGAATTTTGTTTAAGGATTAACTTTTTATTTAAAAGTACTGACATCTCTGCTTATCATAAAGCAGCCTTTTGTTTTCAAATGGAAAATTCAGCTAAGAGAAGTTCACTCTACATGGACTCATCTATTCTTCCAACTTGGAGAATATTTACCTCAATGTATGGATTGTTGGCCAAACTAGGGTGTTGGATCATAAGAAGCCAGACATTTAACATAATTAAAGAGAATATTACAAAATGGGGAGAGGTCCAAGGGTTGGCTACAAAACACATTAATTTCAAAAGTGTACACTGGAATGAGACCATTAAATTCCTCAGTATTAACATAATTTAAGTGTTTAACATGAATAATATACAAATTTTGGGAAAATGTGTTTTGGAAAATGTGTTGCTGAAGTTTCAATAAGACACATCTATGTAATGTAACCACTGGTTTTGCAAGAGTTCCTATGTCTAAGACAGAACCTTTAAAGAACATTAGGGAATGTACCATTGTAAAGAAAGCATCCAAAATGCCTAATAAGAGGAACAGTAAAGAGGATGCATAATTAGTTCAGAAAAAGACAGAATTGAACTCAAAAAGATATAACCCCCCCAACTATTGTCAGTAAAAAGTGAAGAAAAGCTACTGAGTTACATGCTTTAAACATATCAATGAGAGATTTGTCTATATTTAGTCTTTCACCTCTATTAAGAGAGTACACAGCACCCGTAACATATTCTGCAAAATCTTCCAGAACATCCATAAATTACAAACCAACCAAACTTCCAAATTATATGTTACACCACTGCTTCCACAGCAGCTAAGGCAGCAATGTAATTCTTACTTTTTCATGGCTAAGATGTCACCATTTGAACAAACTGTTCTTATTTTCTGTATCACTCATATTTTAAATATCCTTTGTAAGGAATGCTACTGAGAATTTCCTTTTTATTTTTTTTTGCTGTTTACAACTGCTGCATTGGTCTATCAGTCAAACTGTTGAGAAATTTGATTAGTTACCCATTTCAAACATCTGTGTGTAGAAGAGAAACATCTTGTTTACATTAACCAGATCATGCTAATAAGATGCACATACGCATGCACACACACACACAGAGCATAGACTGTAAATAAATTTTAACAGGGATCTGCAGTTGGAAAAAAATAGATCAAACGATAATTTGACTTTTCAGCAATTTGAAAAAACAACACGGTAACTCAAATGTTTTTACTTATCCAATTATACCTTTCATGTAGAGTGTTATGTGCTTTCATTGCTTTACTGATCCACAAGGCTACTGAAGGTAAGAGAACCTACAACTATTTAAGAGGTATGCTTTTTTTCTTCACTGTTCCAAGAAAATCATGACCTGTCCTTTGATAAACATAAGCATTACTCATAAAAAAAAAAAAGGAGACACTGTCTTGAGTTTGAAAACTGAGATAGCATGAAACTGGACCATGCTAATGAATTATACTTTAATAAGAAAGGTTGTTGGGGTTTGTGGTTTTTGTTTTGTTCTTTTTTACAAGTGACTAAGGAGCAATCACAGTTAGTATTCCTGTTTCAGGAATGTCCTTATTAGATCAGAATCACAGCATGCCAAGAGGTACAAATATGTTTGTTCACATTTATGTATTAGTCGCTCCTCCAAAGAGCTTACACTGCAAAAGAGACAAGAGTAAGCAATGGTTACAATGGGAGAAGTGTCTCCATTATATACTTCAGAAAGGCAGTAAGAAACCAGTCCTACCTTACACAGAAAGTCAAACAAGTCTCCTCAGTCTCTGGCTGTTACCTTTTATAAAAATGCCTATTTGCCCACAATGACATTGAGACAAGGGTCACAGAAGAAGTAAATCAATGACATAAATTTGCTCTGCCTTTCTGTGTAGCACTGCCTTCTTAACCAGCACCTTACCTAATGAGTTAGCAAGGCTCTACCACATGTCCCTAAATCCAGGGACTGGGCAGTTTAAACATAAATAATAAAATGCTCAATGAAAACAAAAAATTCATGTTTTGAAAGAGTTACAAAGCTCTTTAGAACAGTTCTTGATGGCAGCATAAAGAATGCCAGAGTTTGAGCCTGTACTCCTCCCAAACTATTTACGTGTTCACCTCTTCACCTTCCTTCTCTGCTGTATTAGCCAATTTGGAGACTGAAAAGATCAAAACAGCAGCTAGAGGGCAAAGACCAATATGGTGCATCCAAATAAACCCTTCCATGACATAAAAAAACTCCAAACAAACAGTTAAAAAACCCCTATGCTAAAAAACTGTGGACTTACAGAACAAGAGACAAGCTAATCAAAGATGTGCCCCAAATGCAAACTATATACATACTTTAGCAGCAAACAACTTACTTATAGAAAAAAAACCTTCCATGATACACATTAAATACCCAAACCCTGGGATTTAATTCTCTTCATAGAGGCACTCATAAATTATTTTTAATGCCTCCCATGCTTTAGACATCTAAAGCCCTGAGGTAGACTACTTAGGGTGACTACTACTACTACTACTACTACTACCCCAATGTCAAAATAATCAGAGACACAGATTTATACCTGTTTTCCCATTGTAGCCTTTCATTCTAGGTTGAAATTCTTAACTTTCCAAAATATTCTGTGAAGGAAACAATAGTCCTCAAAAGGCACTTTTACTTAAGCAAACCATTCCCCAAGCAAGAAAGATTTCACACTGCTAAATGTTCAGGCACTGAATTGCCACATTGTTAATTCTAACACTTAACATAATTTACAGGCATTTTTCTTTTTCAAATTAAATCTTCTCCTTTATCTAAGAGGAGCATTAGTACCTCAAAAAGACTTCTGTTTCAGTAGACAGGCGATGTACTTTCAATGTCTTATGAAATAAAAATCCCCATGATAGTCTCGAAGTATAAATCTTTCACACTTAAACTGTTACCAGTTTTCTAAAAGGCCCTCTTATTCTGGATTTTAGGAGAGGTAAAAAGAGCTGTTTCCCACATGGACATAAGATTAAATCCACTCCTTTCATTGTAGAAGAAGCCCTCAGAGGGCAAGTAAGTCCACTGCACACAGGTGAGTGTGAGAGCAACTGTGATAAATTTCCACAGTACGGCCACACACAAAACAGTGAGATTAAGCCAGGTGTAAGTCATGAGTGAAAAGTCTGGTGAAAAGACAGACTTGTTCCAGTTCTTCCATAGCAAACTCTATCTGTATTAAAGACTTCTGAGAAGTCATAGGCATGTAAAGGACAGCCTCTGCCTCCAGGCTTTGTGGGTTTATCAAGTAACTTTTTTTAAAACTCATCTTTAACTAACATTTTTGGCAACGCTTAATAAAAGCTCCTAAGGGAAGCCTGGCATTCCTGCCAGTCATCACAAAAGCATACTCTTCTCTCTAGAGGAGGTCTTGCCATATCTGTCCTTTACAGCAGTTGCATCAAATCAGAGATCAGCAAACCAAGAGATGTGCCTCTAAGAGAAACCTATTTTTATTAGTTTTCTCCCTTGAAATGAAGCAATACTCAATACAGTTCTGGGCTTTGAGCAGTGCAAATGCCATTTAAACCAGTAAACTTATGTCTCTGCTTTCCAGAGCTGTGTAGACATTGTACCATTTATTCTATTAATCCTGTAACCTACAACAGCAGTTTCTGGTCTGGAAGACATCTCTGCAGGGCAGTGGGCACGCTACAGAAAACTAACATCTCTCTAATCCTTCAGGGAGTTCCTCCAGCTCCAGGTTGAAAAATGAGCGAATGCTGAACTTGTTCTGTGAACAGAAGATTTCAGCCTGATACACCCTCTCTCAGGTGCTTTGCACAGAACATGGTAGGACAGACTGAAATTCTGCTCCTGGTGTAAAACTGGTGTTCAGCTAAAACTGCATCAGAACCGTCTAGAAGCTGGCCTATGAGGAAAAAATAGATGCAGTTGGAAGGGTTGTGTCAAATATATGGGAATATAATTCTTTTATATATGAGAATACACTTTTGGGTAGAAGTCAAAACCAAGAAAACTGTCCTTCTTCACTATCGTGTAAGTAGGTCAGTTTTTAATTGACATCAGAGATATTCAAAACAACATTGCAAATTCAACTCTTAATTAAGGAAGGACGTTCACAGCACTTAACATCTGCACAATGACTTCCAGAAGAAAAATAAAAACTTAACTCATTCACCAGGTTTCTACCTGCAATAAAATTCCTACGGATTGCACTAAATCTTGAGATGGACTGATCTTGTTACACTGTCACCTAGTTACTCTAGAGCCACACAGTGACAGCTTCAAGAGGAAACAGTTGATCTAGGCTCCCAACAACTAAATCAAATGTGTGTCAATTCACCGTGTTACCAACCTACAACACAGGTGGGATTACAACTCCTGCAGTACATTTATTGTTGCTCTTGGCTTGGCATGTCACAAAGCTGAGGGCACTGTCACCCACAAAATAAAACAGCAAGCCTTCTGGAATCAATTCCAAATATTAAAAGAATAATATGGTATTCTGATGTATTAGTATTCTGGCAAGAACATGCATACACAAATCAGAGTCTTTAAAACCAATGTAGACAAAAATTCTGATCTCAAATGTACTGATACGGACAGCTACAAAGGTGCCTTATTTTTCATAGACAAACGGCTTGTACACAAGCAATTAACAAAAGACACAGGAACGTCTTCTAAAGAACCAGTTATGACAACTTGTATTATCAATTCCTATTCCCTCAGGGACAGTTTTACAGAAAGAAACTGAAAATTAAGCAAGGGAAAAAAAAAACCATATAAAACTACTAGCTTTCGTCTCGCACAGGCTAATTTGTTAAAGAAGGTTTTAAATTTATTTAATGTAAATGTACATGGTGGGTTTGACCCCCCAACCAAGCAAATACAAACAGTATTTCATTCACTGTCCAATTTTTATACGTTTTTGTAACTATTCAGGAAAAAAACTGTTCTTATACCAAACCTAAGACATCTGAATAACAAGGAAATAACTTCTAAAATGTGACTTCAATAAAAACCCTTGACTTATAAATAAAATCATGTTATATATCATCTCTCAAATGAAGCAAGATTAAGGGAAGGAAAAAAAAAATATTGAAAGGTAGAATGCAGCCCTGGAAATCACCCAACAACTTGCCACACTCCCCAGATATATGGCAGGGGTCCAACCTAAACAAAGCAAAGTTACCCATAACTTAGGGACAAGGGATTTGGAAACACATCTTTTCCAGGACACTAAGAAAACTCTAATATTAATTTTGTTTAATGATGGATTTCCATTTTTCATTTAGAAAATACACTCCCAACAATTGAAATAGCAAAACCAGTTCATTTTCTTTTCTTCCTGAAATCCACCTTATTTCTTCCAGTAGGGAGGGAGTGCACGAAATGCACGTGGGTTCCTTTATTTGTTTAGTAGCAAACTGAATAAAGCTACCAATGTTCTTATAGAACCTGATGTAATGATATAGTAGTATACCAAAAGGTCTTCAGCATAAAAAGGAATTAATATTTACTTAGAATTTCCACCCTTAAGGCAAATCCTGCAAGACATTGCTAAAAAGATGACAGTAATTAGGGAAAAAAAGCACATACTATCTTAAATAAACTGCACTTAACAATATTTTAAAAAATATTTAAACCACATAGCTCTCTGCAGCAAGGTCACAAAAAGAAAAGAAAAAGGTCACTAAAGTATTTACAAAACTTGTTTTCACACAGGAATCAAAGTATCACTGTGTTTTCCATCTTGGCTTTGAAAGCCATTAGGTGAAATTAATTATTCACATGTTTTGTTCTTTTTCCTCCAAACACAAGATAGATCTTGTCTTGTTACCTCAGCATTACTGGATGCAAAGCTACCCCTTTTCAAAAGTAAATATTTCAGAATACCACCTTGTAGAACTTAGCCTCTTGTCAAGAAAAACTAATATTATTTCAAAAGGTTAATCTTTCAGTGAGCCTCCTACTGTTCAAGGCATCTTTCTAATACTAACTCAAAACATATCAGAAGCTTTTCCAGGTTTTTAAACATTTAAGGTCAAATACTTTAATCCTCTCTTTTTAAAACAGTGGTGTCACAGACCGTCAAACAGACAGTGTGAAAACAGCAAGGATCTGCATAATCTGCTTTTTCTTTTCTACTTCCACTTACTATAAGGAACCAAGCAGGGAAGTCCAGTTGAAACCACAAGCCTAACAAATGAGAACTAGCTCCAGAAAGTCCTTAAAACACATGAAAAACAAACAGAGATGAAACTAAGAACAAGGAAGCTGGTTCAGCAACGTTTTGGAAAGCTGTGACAAGAAACCTATTTTCTAAGATGAAAGTGAACAAGTAGATGAAGACTAAACTTCTGATTTAAAAAAAAAAAAAAAAGAACTGCAGGCCTATGAGTCACATTTGGAAAGAACTACAAAGAGCCTTCCAGGGAAGTGTACCTGGTCTACCCTCAAGGCTGTCAAAGCTGCTTTCTGCACCACAGGGCACTGGGGCAAATGAGAGTCTATCACGAACTCTTGGTGGTTTAAGTAGGATTCAGTAGCCCAGCCAGAAAGGTTTGGGCCGGAATGGCACCGACAGTTCCTGTGATGAGCTGTGGTTCACCTGCGGGCCACAGAAGCCGGAGCGCCCATGCCGCGGGCAGCCGGAGCACCTGGAGGGGAGCGGCCGCCGGGACGGGGCTCCGCCTGAGCTGTCCAGGGCGCGGGTGCTGAACAGGTTCTGCCCGGGGAGGGACTCGCTGGCTTCTCCTCTGCTCGGCTTCCACAGAGCGGGTATTACCCCCAGCAATTTGTCCTCGATTACCAGTCTTTTGTTACCCCTGTTATTGAGTGCAGTTAGCCAAATACCACAAGAATGACACAAATATATTAATACATGAGGTCTGTCTTCCGCAGCCAGGCCAGGCTCAAACCCTTTAGGTTTTTACTCTCAGCCTTAGGCCGAGATTCATGGCTTAAAGGCACAAAGACAAAAATTTCACTTTGTGTACCAGGATGATGAGGTATATGCAAGTGTTAGACAAACCCTGAAATTCCCCTCTATTTACACAGCACTAGTGCCGATTTGTATAAACAGCCACAATGGTACTTTTGTCTGTGTTATGGAAACGTTTTTTACAGCCCAAACAGCTGCTTTTAGTTTTAAAGAATAATTGCTGCTGGCTTTCTTGTTTATATGAGAAGCAGCAGCTTCAAGTTTACTAGCTAACACAAACAGTAACACTAGATAACTCTACACACAAGCCTGTTTTCAATGAATTCTCTTATCAATCTATCCTCCTGAATCCGGCTAGGCAGGCAGCCACTGACAGAAACAACCAACCCACGTTTTTAAAGACAGTCACTTTATTGTTAAATGTTGTCTTCTTCATTACCACCCTGGTCCTTTTTCGTCAGACACATCTAGCAAATTAGAGCCTTCTAAAAGCCTAATTCAAAGAAAGAGGCTAGGAAAATTGAGAGATACTAAGTGCAATAAATGTCCTTTCAGTTACATTACAAGGCTATATGCATCACTGAAACTGTAGCTAATAGCTAGCAAGAGTCAAGTACAATTAGAAAGGAGAAAAAGAGCCCTTCATGACTGTAATGAAAAAAGAGCTATCTGTTAAAAAAAAGAAGCGTCAATTGAAAATTTCTGCATTCAAAATTGGAAATCAGTTGCAAAACAGTAAGAGTAATTTGCTTATTAGGAATTTTTCCAATGGTAAAATTAGTTGTCACAATAAAGTACCAAAGAAATTAGATGGTTTTCCATTAAGAAATTAAGAAAGAATAAACATCATCTGCTCAGAATGGGCTAAACCCAGCTGATCCCATATTCCAGTGCCAGTAGGAACCCCAAAGTCACTTCACGTGCTACGAACATCAGAGAGATTTGTGCCCACACATCACTCATTAGCATTAAATCTGTCCTTACAAGCCCTTTTGCGTTAAGTTTTTGGAGAAAAGTCATTGTATGTATAATAACCTAAATACAATAATGAAATTTTTTTAAATGATGAATTATTTTCCAAAACACTCTGTGAGAAAAGAAAAAGCAATGTTTAAGTATGGCATACAACAACAATTTACTGAAATAGCTGACAAAGTATCCTTCCTCTATACTTACCTCTCTGTGTACAAGTACTCGTGGTGATACTTGTAATCCTCAGTCAGAGGGTTCCATTGCCATAGTATTCACTGACTCCCAGGGTTAGGAAAGCCCCATTAAAATTTGCTTACAATTTATGAGTTTCTGCAGAGGGCTATAAACCTAACAGCTTAAGAGCATGAATCCTGAGATTGCAGAAAGAGCTCCTTCCCCTTCAGCAGAGGAAGAAATCCTTGTCAGTTATAGATGACAATTCCTGACAAATGGGATTATGCCCTTCAAGATAGATTTGCGAGCAAACAAAAAGTTCTGCACGAGCAAGACTCACTGACTGGAGTAAAGCTGTCCTCATGGTGTTTTAGCTGTACCAATAGCTTAAAAACATGGTACCTAGTACATTTATCATCATCGCCTGAAGGAGCGTGAGGCTTAGCATGTCAGAGAGAAATTACACTAGGGAAAATACAAGAAAAATAAGGTCCTATGTCTTGAGGCTTTTCTTCCTTTTCTATTTCCATCTGAAATTTCACATGTCTGAAATCAAATTACAAGTGTGTAATTTTGTAAATTTACAAACCCTTAAGGCATAAACAGAAAACCAATAGGATTAGGATTTCATATGTTGACATTTATGTTCCAGGCTATAGTGCCTTGTGCTAGATGTACAGCCTATTTACATGGTTAAGTCTTTGAGGGAGCAACTTCAATCAGTTTTAATTCATATGTGCTTCAAAACGCTGCTAACAAAAAGCAAGATTTACATCACAATTTTCAAGTTTGGGGAAATGCAAGTAAGAAAAATTGGAATTCAAGAAAATACCTATGAATAGATACCCTAAAATAAATAATTTAATCAAAATGGCCTCTTCTGATACAGAACTAATTATCTATTTCAGTAGGTTTCTCTTCAGTGTTATTCCTCCACTAAATACTACTGATCTACAATTGCTAGATAAAACTAGGATATTCAAGTTAAAATCCAAATTATACGTAATACCCTAAATTATGTCTTTCAAGAAAAAAAAAGAAACAAGTCCTAAACTCAACCACTGATTTTCTTTTTAAATGTGAGTATTTTTAAGATCCAGCTAAGTCAGTATTTCTGCATATTTATTTTTGTTTTCAATAGCACTACAGTTACTAATAAAGGTGTTGCAAGAAAGATGACTCATCCACACAGGAAACAGCAAAAGGACAGGGAAAAGGAAGAAAAAAGGAGAGGCTCTCAATAAGTAACAAAGAGCTTTAGTGTCACAGGACCATAGTTTAAGAGATTAGAAAACAACTGTATCAGCACGCATATCCCTCCATCCCAATTCCCTCTAAGTAAGAAGGTAATGAACACCACCATTCCATACAGACCTTCCCTGCTCTCTTGCTGACAAATTTAGCATCCTTGCCAGATGATTTCTTTTGAGGTTAAGATTTCCTGGGGTGCTTACATTTTTCACTCATTTTTATTCTGCATTTTTGTGGACAGTGTTGGGCCAGCAACATGTTGAATACAAACATTTGTTTTTAAACATATTTCAAAGACTGCTTGCATGCTACAGCTAACAAAAGTTCTAGGCTGCCATGGGACACAGCTATTTCACAGCCCAGAGATAGTGCAAATCCATGATGGAACAATGAAGAAAAACAGGAGTCCCCAGAGGTGCATCTTACAACCAGTATTTTGCAGCACTTTGGAAAATACAGGAGTATTGGCTAGCTGTAGTTTTGACCACTGGCTAAATAATTCTTTTAAAAACTTGTTAAATATTTGCCCTTTTAACTTGTTTGTTTAAGCATCAGAGCAAAATATTTCAAGGCCCTTTGCTGTGGTCCTTGCTTCTAGAATAATAAAAATTAATTTCTGCTATTACTTTCAACTCCTGGAAAAAATTATACTCGGAATAGTCTCTATCAACGCTAAGTGTGCCTTGCCTTATATTTGTTGTAACAGACATGGCAGCCTTTCTCTGCAACTTGCTTATGTATGGCTAGCCAATCCCTAAAAGAGAATCAACACTGCCCAGGATTTAAAAATTAGAATGCTTTTGACAACCACTCCGTGACCTCAGATTCCATGACTGCATAAATCTGCGTGGATAGGAGCAATCTCAACACTGCTGTCAGTCCGAGCAGTCTTCAGGGAGCTTAATTCCAGCTCACTTTTCACAAATTAATGGATTTCCCCAACGTATTAAATGGTTTAATGTCAAGAAATTACATCATCCAAGCTTACAATGCTTTTAAACATTTCTTCTAAACAAAGCTTTAGAGCAAAATGTACAATCACTAAATACATGTAAGAGGTTGGTTGCCTGCACACCTGCAGAGAGAAGTCCCATATACCAGCCCAGCCCACTAGGAGGAACTTTTGCCCTCCAGCTCCAAACGTGTTCATCATTTCCTCTGACTTCACGAGCTGAACACAACCGTGTGCTTTGTGACTGGAGAGGCCAAGTGGAGACACAAAGAGAATAACCTGGGCTAAACACGTCATCCACTCCCCCTCCTCGCACAATGTAAAACACATTATTTGCATTAGCTTTCTTATCCCTTCGTTTGCAGCAAAACTAGTCCCACGTTTCCAAGGAACATTTCCTCCACTCCCTAGTTTTATGCTGTCATTGGATCTTGATCTTATCAAGTGCATGAAAACCAGTTTATTTTGGTACACGGTTTATTATTCTAGCAATGGCATCTGTATATTTCCTCCAAACCAGAAGCTATTTCACTACTGTCTTTTATTTCAATAGTATTTTCAACACTTCATTTTTTCACATCCATGGTTATGAAGAAGCTCAGTATCATGTGTCTTTGAAAATGTTATCACTTACAAAGCACACAAATTCACAGATAAGGCACACTGGGATATAAACTAATCTAACAGCCAAGCTGTGGCAAACATGCATTACTCTTCAGTTAATTTTAATTGTATTTCAGTCCTTAAGAAGCAAGGCAATGCCTGCACACTTGTCATCTGGTATCTTAATATTAGATATCTAGTATGCAAATGTTAGGACAGCCAAATTAGATATTCAAAGCATGTTTCTTGGATAGCATGCAGCCCTTTTACATATGTAAATTTCATGCTGTTTCCATTCATGTGCTGTTCTAGATCATTTCTCTTCAGCCAGCAGTAGCTTTATAGCACTATTGCATGGGTGGAGAAGGCATTTTATTTCTTTACACAGCACTTTAAAAATACAGTAGTAGTTTTACAGTTATGTTTTATTATTTTGGAATTGTAATCTGTTAATAGATTGCTAGAGCTTTAACAAAAAAAATCAGGCCGTCTTTGCTCTGCTTTGTACTCAGGCACCCAATCTACTGGTCATTCATTGAGTAATATCCCCAATGTAAAAATAAAACAAGTATCTATCCAAACTGATCTGACTGCCTCTAACAACTATACCCACATGGTTAAGAGAGTGGAAAAAACCCCTAAAACTTGAACGCTCAAACCAGCTGTAATTTACAACTGAGGTTGAAAAAAATCACAGCATTGAAAAATCAGAAGGAAAGTTGCACAGCTAACCCTGTATCTGGGCACTTCACACCTGAACTCAGTCATACCACCTTTTAGAAAACTTCATCACAAGCAGCTCTGAAGGTGAATCACGATTCACATCCAGTGCAAGACATTCTAGGAGCCCTGAGCCACTCATACACAGGCAAACTATGCCTTCCAATATTCAGAACGCAGGTGTGTGGTTTTAAACTCATTCTTCCCAAAGGACAACAACACACACAAGAAAATGGACAGCAAATTCTCAGGTCTGGCATCTTAGGCTACTTCAGTCATCCTTGCTGATGCAGCAAAGACAGTGAGAAGAAAGAGAACTGCCTCATAGTGAAAGCAAAGCAGTTAAATGACCACAGAGAACCACATTTTACTATTGTCACTGTTCTTTATGTTCTGGAGACCGTCCACCATTATCTCTCTGACATTTGCTTAACTGATGATGCTCTGATCTATTTGGTAGGGCCACAGCATTTTTTCAAGAGAAGCAAGATTTTTTTTCCTCAAACTGGAACTTTTATCCATATTCACACTGAAGAATAAAAGAGGAGTGATGTTCTTCATTCTACAATAAGTAAAACTTCTTGATAGCTGCAGGAAATCAGGATTCAAAGTAACATGATTTTCAGGGAACTATCTAAGATTCTTGACAGGATGACAACCTACTTTGTAAGTTTTCTGAAAGACTATCACCAGATTGGTCCAGATTTTATTATAAAAAACATTAAGATTCTCAAAATACTGCTTATGTGTTCAGGCAATCTGCAGAAGACACCTTTTCTTTTGCTGCACGTGGAAGACTTCACATCTGTTACTGTGTGCTATGACAGTTTTTATTTTAGCAGCACAGAACAACTGCACTTAGGTTACACTCAGTACAATTCAGTAAGAATCCATCCTTCAATTTTGTGTCAAATTCAACACTCAAAGACAAATGCATCTGTATTTTAATAAGACATGGGATCCTCCTCCTTTTGCATTGAGTCCTGTAAGTGCCTGAACTATATTTCAACTCAAGAAATTGTACATACACCCATACTTCAGGGAAAAAAAATTCCGGGAGAGTCATAACTAAGCTTCATTCTTTACCAGAGAGTAGCCTTTATGGAATATGCTAGTATTGGCATAAAAAAGACTGTAATTTACTAGTATTGACAGTATTCCAGATGCTCAAGTAACCTCCCATATCTAAAAACTCCACCTTCGACTTTTAAAACCATAATGAAAATGCAGTATAAATCAATCTGACATAATGACTAATTATGAGAGCCCAACTAGGAAGTGTTTTGGAATACCACTAGTTTTAAAAGCCATTTACTGTTAAAATGTTACTAAATAATTGCTTTATATAAATGACACTTCGTATGGAAAGCCAAACAAATCGTAACAGCTTGTTTCTCCTTGCCATTATTCTCAGGTGAATTTATTATAAGTTACTAGAAGACATGCAAAGTGCATGCCAGATGAGAACTCTGTATTTATAGCACACTAAGTCAGTCAGCAAACAGAATCTACTAAAAATATCCCCGATGGTATGCAGCACACCCACCCTTTGGAGACTGTGCACATGCTGCGGTGGTCTGATTTGGAGACGGAGCAGACTAGCAAGAAAACACCAAGCTAGGTCAGCTCCTAAAGACAACCGAGAGGGATAGAGTCAAATCCCACACAACACTTGGTATTCTGTTTGGCAGGCAGTCAGACACCTCGAGCCCTATGAGATTTTCCTACGCGCTTCCTGATCTCTCCAGGTCAATACTACTCAATTTCCAGGCAGAAAATAGAAGCGTGTCTTGACTGAAAGGGAGAACTCGCCTCATTTGTTCTAGGGCTTACCCTCCCATTTTCGCAAGCACCAGGAACTTGAAGCCTACCAAACAAGAGAGGTCAAAGACCTCTAGATGCACACTGAGATATCCTCATGAAAGTCACGATGATCATTTACAAAGGGAAGGTGGTCTTGGGAACACATGCACTTGTTTAAGGAATATCTATCCAGATAGTAGACAACAAAACCCACTCTCCTAGATGCTTAAGTCATGCAGTTCTGATTTTACTCAGGTAGTTGTGGTTTTATACAAATTGTTTTCTTTTGATTGGAAAGATGCATGTCTTTAAAGATGCTCCAAAACAGAAACCCAGAGCACTCAAAGATTTCTCACTTTCTTTTCACGGGTTAAACATCTGCAAGAACAACACGCTCCATTACCGCTGTAAATGAACACAAGCTGTAGAAATGGCCATACGCCTCTCCTGAAACTAATTAAGCCATTAATGGGCAGTAGACACGCTGCAGAAAAATCTTGAAAATAACGTGAAATGGGTTGCGCGCAAACAGCAAGGAAAACCTACCCCAAAATGTTCACAACATTATTCAAAACTTAAAAGTTTCCTGCAAGGCTAAGAGAGCAAATCAAGAACATTTGCATGATGAAGTTTTCCATGAGCAGCTGGCAAGAACAGGGGAGGAGAACTTACTCAAACAGATGCATAGGCAACGTGTTTCAAAAATAGTTTTGAATTTCTAGCGGTGACAAAAGGCTTTCTTTATGAGACAAAGAAATTACTCGGGAGGTTGTTGGAGACCAGTCTGCAATTATATGACAGACCATGAGGAGAGACACACTGTCAGAATATCAGGATTGCATATGCATTCAAAAGACATTAAATAAGAGGAAGGCCTTTGCTTGAACTGGCACTGCAAAGGTTCAATCAGGTATTATCACTACCTTGATAGCCAAAAGAAATATTTATATATGCCATTACAATTAGGCTGTTTCCTTTTCTTCAGACGGGTAACTATTTACATTTCTCCCGCAAATGCAGTGCTGCCATTTTTCATTATTTGGCTTCTCCTTACCCCTTTTGTTTACCAGGCAGGAAAAGGGGAACCAAAAAAAAAAAAACAGAAGCCCTTCAAAAAAAGAAGCCTTTCAAAGATCCTGTATCACTCACCTCAGTCTTTACTTCACTGCCAAGTTACTCATCATCACAGAGACTGGTCTCCAACTGAAGGAAATGGAAGATGACTCCCAGGGACTTCATGAGCACCACCAGAAGACTCAAACAGTCCTCCTGTTAGTTCACTTTGTCCAAACACTTAATATTTGAGACTAAAAGCACTCTCTTGACTGAGCTGGAGCAGGTGGCTGGTTCCCTCCTCAGGAGGGTTTACACCTTTGCTGCCAAACCAGGAACTGTATCTTGCCCACAGAATGTATGCAGGAACAGAGAAGCCCAACTAAACACTTGGAACAGTGAGACCCTGCGAAGGGATTGGATTCCTCAAACCCATCAGTCAGAACGGACCTTCTGAAGCTCATTATCAATAGACTTATCCTTGGACTGCCCTCCTTGCACAATGGATTTTTCAATCTCTGTTTTGGTGAAGGGAATGATAAAGTATTTACAAAATCCCCCATATCTTCAGGGACTGCAAAAGTGACTCTTCTCTCTCACTTTGGAGTCAACTCACCGGTATAACTGAAGACATCTATCTCTCGTCCCATCCAGCACAACTCTTGTGTTTGTGAAGTTACATGTAGGAATACAGCCATGTCTCTCTTTCTCTCAGCTTTCAGACTGGTCTCCATTTTAACCTTCTTCTACAATCAGCAGACTTCAGCCAGCCTCTCATTTTTCCAAAGTGGATAAACATGGATATGGTTGCCTTTCACTGGCACAACCAAGTGAACAGAAACAAATCAAAACGCCCAAGCAGAGACAGCTCCTTTGCATTCACTATTCTGCACCTTCTAAGACCAATGAACTGCAACAGCAAAACTATCTGAAAAGGCACGTGGAATTGGGGTTTTTTGTACTCACAACAGCAAAGAGCAGTTTTATCAACCTCTAGAAAGGCAGCATTTTTATAGAAAAGCTATAGCTTTTAGTATTCTAAATCTTTTCACTCTTTCCTCATTCTGAACGGTTAGGAAGCAATTTAGAGAAAGACATACTGTATCAAAGATTCAGTGGCCTTCCTCAAACATAAAAAAAAAATTCCAACTGCCATGAAGAGAAGATCTGTCAAGCGGTACCAAGGCATACAGGCTGAAACTACAATAATAAATTTCACTGATCCTAGCATGATTCACACAGACAGGATATCCCAACAGTCCCACTGCAAGGCACACTTCCCAACACTTCTCCCAGTTCAGGGGGCAAAGACCTCAGAGCACCCCTTTGGCTGGCAAAATGGGAGCAGCGTTAAGTCTGAAGTGTTTCAGAGTTCCACGATTTCTCAAAGCAACAGTGATTGTGTCATACCGGAAAAGAAGGACGAGGAAGTGACCAAAAGACAGTTATACTTCCCCCCAAAAAAGGTGTGAGAAAGATGAAGAGAACCTCAAAAATCTATCCAAATGTACCATATAACTAAACAGATCTGATGGGAAACAAAACAAGACGTGGCCTTGTAGGCAGTTTGACAGACATCTAAAAAACTCTTCTGAGAATTCACATCATTCTTCTACTGTTATCTGCTTCCCACAATCCAACTAGGAATTCAGGTTATAACCTGAGGCTTTCATAAACTTCTTTTATAGAATGAAGAATTCATTCATTACTTCTACCAGCTATTATTACAAACAGATGCTACTATAATTTACCTATAAGGTTCTACCCACATGTGTTATGTACATTCAGTAGCTGGTGATAAATCCTGCACTGTAAAGTACTTCATAAAAAAAAGTCTGATCATTATTTGGCTTAAGAAGAACATAATAAACTTCCTTCTCCTAACAAAGTTGAACAGATGCAACTTAATCTCCAAATCATTACTCCAAATCTTGACATAGGCATGAAGACCGTTAACAGCTGTATCTGACAACACTATATATTTAAAAATCCACCTATAAAAAACATCACATAAAATTGTATATGACCATATACAACACAAACTGAGATTTTGTATAATGCCTGTACAGTCTCTGCTCAATCACCTTGAATGAACAACTGATGAGGAAATTTTAAAAACTCAGTATGTTTGAGTTCCTGCTATCTTCAGTTGAATTCTTACAAATCATTCCCTAAGAGGCTCTTAATGACAAAACAGAACAAAAAGGAGTTTAAAGGCATTATTGTTGTCTTATAACAACATTCCCAAATTTGAACACCAGAAGGATACTTATACTAGTGTTTTTGCCAATAATTCTCCCAGTTATGACCACCCAGAAATGGGAACATAAACATGAAGAGGGTTCTGAGGAGCTGTCAACACTTTAAGTGATGGAAGTAACACATCAGCAGTTACCCAAAGCAAAGACCATTCCAAAAGTCCATTTTTAGCTGAACCAATTGCATCACCGACAAAAACAAGCTATATTGTAACTACGGTGGTAGCTTTGCTGCAGTGCTGATGAATATGTAATGGCTGAAAACACAGTGGAAAAACTAATGCGAATCTGGCCCCACGGTCCTCAGGGCCAACTCTTCTACACGAAGGTAAGAATGTTTACTTTGGGGCTGGAAGAGAGGGGAAGTCCCATTCACTGAGCAACAGAGCAGGGAAACTACTGGTCAAAATTCCCGATAAGTGTTATCACCTTAAAGGAAGCTGGAACTTGGCACTGTGTTGCAAGAAAGCTCTTGAATGTCACGCACAGGTTTGGCCTCTCTGCATCTGGGAGTGCCGTAAGATCCTATGGAATTTGGGTCTCACTTAATGCCCTAAGCCTACTTCAGGCATGCTCACAGCACAAAGTTAAACACTCATGTATGTATATCTTTTTTGTGAGACCAAGGCCCTGATTACTGAGCGAATTGAACTCCCCCTGAGATGAGACACAGCTACACAGCAGTATTGACTTCACTGTATATTGTTCATAAAAGTGCCTTAGCCTGAGGTCAGATAGGAACACAAGACCCTCACAGTCAGGAAAGGCTGTTAATACCACAGTTCCTACTAAAGGAACGTAGGCAATAACTGAACATACTTGCCAATACATTAACATAGTTTTTATATTCTCATTCAAACGGTGTATTAACAAGCTTAGTATAGATTTAAGCATGTTACATCAGAGGGTTAATATTTATACATTACTTCGGCATGCAAAACAGCTCAGTAAAAGTGACAATAGAGTGTAATTCACTAATGGCAAATTAATTACAGTAATTTAACAAATGCAACGCCCACGTGTCACTGACTGACAAGCCAAGCAGTATGCCTAAAAACATAAATAGCTGGAGATTCGGTTCAACTTACAGAAGTTATTCTTGCTCTTTTTTATTTTAATTTTCCCAGAATTGCTATGCTAATTCTCACAATTAATTTTGGCAGTTTTCAGGATAAAAAGAAACAATTCAGCTAATTTGCAAGTTACAAAACAAGGGAGGGGACTTCAAGCATGCTCAAGATACACAAGACAAATGCCAGATACCACACCTAGACAAGCTTGAGCTAGTTACCATCAGGACAAAAACAATGCTTCAAGTTATTTTTGAGAATGCTGATGCTATTAATGAATGATCTCCAGTTGGGCTACTTTTCCCAACCATGTAGTTATTACAAGGAATCAAGAAAACACAAAGCATGCAACTAGAGAAGGACGGCAACACTGAGTGGGATGCGGAGTAACGTATCATTAACATCACAAAATATTTAAATTGAAAGAAAGAATAAGGCTTCAAGTGAGGCCTCCTTCACAGGTGTTGCAGTATTATGATTAAGCAGTTATTCATCCCGCTAAGATACCCTGTCCTTATGTGGTCACAACACAGTCGTGAACCTATTTGCTTCTTCACTAAAAATCTTACTGTATCTTGAGACTTGCCACTTACACTCCTAACATGAGGCAGTCCTTATTTCTTAGTGAGGAGATGAAGACAGTGTACCCCTCCTGGCACTTCTGCACTGGGTAAAAGCAACAAGCTTTGCATCACTCCAAGGACAAAACACAGGGTAGTTCAGCAATTAAAAAATTACTACATGCCATAGAAAAGTCAGATCAAATTCAGAGTTATTCTGAAGAGACCTTCCTGCACCTGAATACAGCTTCCTAGGTTATTGGTCCTCATCACTTCATTTACATTTAATCCACTCCCTCCTGGCACTAAGGCAAGTTGCAGTACAATGTTTAAGCAAGGAGAGGGGAAAAAAAAAGTTTCACCTTTAAGCAACAATTGGCTACACATTCTAATGATTGCCTTGTGCTTAATACGAGCTGTACAATACTCCATGATAGCACATCCTTTCATCAGTAGAAGAAACACATGCACCTTCTTCCCCCTCAAGCTACTTTGATGGTGTAATGAGTATCCTTGCAACAAAGCACTCCTGTTGGTACAACGAGAATAGCTATGTTTTCTTTCTTAGAGGAAAACATTATTTTATTGTAATAGGGTTTGACAGCTTTCTGTTAATGTTCAACCGCAGGGACGAGGCAGTTTTAGATTTAGGAAGTAACAGCTATGCTGTCTTGAGGTCAACACGCCAGAGGCGGCAGGCCATGTGACAGAAACCTCGTGTACCCTGCGAGGGTCAGGCTGCAGACAGCTCTGCTTTGGCTAAGAACCTGGTGAATTACAGAGAACAAGAAAGCCAACCTACTACAAATAGTATTCACAAATGGATTAATGAGAATACAGAAACGTAGACATTTTACGTTAGCCTCTTCTTCCCCCCCCCCCAAAGAAAGCTTTGGGGTATTAAGAGAGTGTGTGTGCATATAAATACATATGTATGAAAAATATCAATTGAAGAACACATCCATTAAAAAATAAAACTTGCACATTGTTTGACCTATATGAACAACCTTTAGAATGAGCAGTACTTAAAGGAGTCAGCATCTTTGAAAGCAGCTGGCAACTAACGAGATGATTTTTAACTTCAAGTTTAAAAAACACAGGCAGTAAAACGCTCGTCCTATACGAGCCCTATACAGCCCTGCTAATCTCGGTAGCGCAAGAGAGACAAAAAAACTACAACCTGCTCCACGTTTAATGTGCTTCTCAAAGGGCCTCAGCTTCCTGGTTATTTTAGAGTTTAGCCGAGTGCTCCTCCTGCCTCAAGAGCACATGTGTGCATCCTCAAGACTACGGGTACCGGTGCTGCAAGCCCCTACTCCTGCGGCACGGGCAGCTATCCGGCTCTACTCGTCTCTTAGAGGGGGCATTAACAAAGAAACTTGCTTTAACTTCTGTTTTTCTGTACCGACTTTCTGAAGAGAGAACCCGAGAACTTAGAAAGAGGAACAAGCATCAGCCACACATTAATCAGTGCCTAAAGAGGGGTTTGGTCCGATTTTAGAATAAACGGCGGAGACGCATGATCCAATTAAATTCTAATTATGTAAGTAGTAGGCAAGAGTATTTACACAGGCGCTGATTACAGCTATTAGAGTCTAAAGTCGGCTGGCCGGAGAGGCTCCGCTTCCTCCCCGCCGCCGGGCTCGTTTCATTTCTAACCTCCCCTTTCACAGCTCTCCTGACAGACAATAGGAGACGCCGGCCCGAGAGCCCCGTCTTCAAACCCGGACGCCAGCCTGGAGGAGCAGCAGCTCTCCCCGGAGTGATGATTCACTACCCGTCCCACCTCGGAGCCGGGAAAGACCCCCCCACACCCCATCCCACCGCCCGCAACCCCGGCCCCGCAGTGCC
>VZTA01004813.1:15134-31883 GCA_013398855.1 Mohoua ochrocephala
GGGGGGTGCGGGCTCCGAGCACGTGGGGCTTATTGTTTATAAAGCGAAGGAGCGATTTGGGGCAAAACCGGGCTATTTAAGGTAATGCTGAGATTCTTGTAAGTTGTAAAGAGAGTGGAAATCCCTTGCGTGGGAGGTAAAGTGTGGGTGCCCCCCCCACCCCGGGCACCCCTGGGCTCCCCCCACCCTGTTTGAGCCGGGAAGATGCGTTTTTATTCGGATCGAAGCAAACAACAGCTTGGAGGGGGGAGGTGTATGACAAAAACTACCTCTTTTTGCTCCCAAAAAAGGGGTGCTCCCGCCTCACGTGCTGGAGAGGGGTGGGGAGCACCCATAGGTGCTGCTGTGCCCCCAGTATGGAGGATACGGGTGTTGAAAATACCTCCCGGGCCCGATTCCCCCCCAAATTAAGGATGCTGGGGGTCGATCCCGGAGCCTCCCGGGGGCGTTTTGGGGGAGCTCGGGCTCGGTTTGGGTTCTCTGATGGCTTGTACAGGGTTGAGCCAGCACATCCCTTGTGAAACGAGAACAGAAAGGGATTATTTTTTGGTCTTTCTCCTTCTGTTTTCAGGCTGGGGTAGGCGGGGTGGGGGATCGCTGAGGGGGAAAAAAAATTGCATTTCCTCAGGAAATGGAGTGAAAGCTGGGATTCCAGGAATTTGGTGTTGCGGAGCCATGGGGGCTTCATGGATCCCCCCACCGCGTGAGCGGGGATTCGTGCCCGGAGCTGCCAATTTCGGCCATGTGCGAAGTACTAAAATAGGTGGAAAAAAGTGAAAGGGGTTGGAAAAAAATAGGCTCTAAACAGAGATTTTCCCCACGATAAAATCTTGCAGTTGAGGCTCTTTTGCCGCACGGTTCTCAGGCTCCAGGCGGGCGCCCAGGGGAGATTTTGGGGCTGCAAACAGAGATTTTGGTACAACCAAGGAGGGAAACCACCTCTTTGTTTTAACCCTTCCTCTTCCCCAGGTGGGTTCTGTGGTTAATTAAACTGAGGCTGGGATTTGGGATCCAGGGAGGGGACGGGATCCAGGGAGAGGATGAGATTTGTTATTAAGTGTGCAAAGGGAGGTTTGGGAATGCTGCTGTTGGAAACAAGGCTGAGAACCGGTGCTTTCATTCTGCCGGGGGAAACTGAGGCACGGCTGTGCGGGGTTTGGATCAACTCATCACTTTGGGATTGATGGCAGCGGGATGGGGACATCCAGATGGGTGTAAACCCCCTCCCTGCGCTGATTGCGGGTGAAGGGTTGTGAGTGGTGCCGCTCGGGCCATCGGCGGCAGGGTCAGGG
The DNA here is from genome assembly GCA_013398855.1 of Mohoua ochrocephala. Classification (NCBI taxonomy): domain Eukaryota; kingdom Metazoa; phylum Chordata; class Aves; order Passeriformes; family Acanthizidae; genus Mohoua; species Mohoua ochrocephala. Next base: position 16,427 of record VZTA01004813.1, read on the forward strand.
TGGATTTTGGGGTGCTCAGCCCCTCGGTGGGGAGCGGAGGGTTGTTTGCTCCGTCGGGAGACAATCCGGCTGGATGGCAGGGCAGTGCCAGCGGGAAGGAAACGGCGGCGGCACGATAAGGGCCGGCTGCCAGCCCGTGAGGTTTTCCTTGTTTTTCTGCCGGGGATGAGATAAGAGGCGGGCACAGGCACAAGATAATGCCCGGGGGACACGGCGCCGGGAGGGAGCCCGTCCGCAGCTGAAATTCCTGCTGCCGTCGCCTTTGGGTGCTCGCAGGGACGTCTCCGGGTGTTTCACGGTGCGCAGGGTTCACAGATGGGGCGTGGAGCGAGCGAGGCGGCGGTGTCAGGGTGAAAAGCCATTTTCCCCGCTGCCAGCCTTTCCCAGGTGCCCGGCACTCCGGGGTTCCCTGGCACAGGGGGGTCCCTCTCCCCGCCGCAGGGCGGAGGTGGATCCGGCTTTATTCCAGGCTGAAGGGGAGGTTGCACAACCCGGCCCCGGGGGAAAGTGAGGCGGGTTCGGGCTTTGCTCAGCTCTTGGCTCCGGCCCTCTTTGCTTTCCATAACCTTCCTCTGGCGTTTGTGTAGTGCTTTACTACCTCAGAGCCATTCGGGATTTTGCTCCCCGGAGGAGAAGGTGGCTTGAGAAGGTGTGTAAACCTTCCTTGTCCTTCGTCCTCTTCCTCGACCCCGGGCCACTGAGCGCCTCTGTTGCCGATTTCCCTGTGCAGATGTCGACCTACAAGCGGGCGACGCTGGACGACGAAGACCCCCTGGACTCCCTCGGTGACGGTGATGGATACCCCAATGGCTTTCAGGTATAGCTTCCTGTGTCTTTTGGGGGGGGAAAAGGGGGTTTTGTGTCCTGGCAAGCAGCAAAGGGGGTGCAGAAGGGCTTTCCACCTGGGACCAGTGTCTGAGGGGTAAAGTCCAGTGTGGGCAGAGCCATGTTGGCTCCTGCCACTGCTGCCCTTTGCTCCCCTCCTGGCACAGGGAGCCAGCAGGGCCATATCCTGCCTCCACTGTTTCAACACTCCACCTCCCAGTTTTTCTGCTGGCCAAACCCCTTTCTAGCGTGGTTGGGGTGAGCAATTATCGCAGCACTGGGAGTTTTGTCCCCACACAAAAGGGGATTAGTTAATTCCTCCCCAAGCAGTGGGAAAGCAGCTTAAAAGAGGGCCGAGGGTGGCAAGAAAAAACCCCACGGCTGCCAGTGTCTGGCCTCACCGGGAAAGGTCCAGGTCTGGAGAGATGCTCTCTGTCCTGGCCCCAATCCCAGCTCCATCAGTCTCTAGAATGGTGGTTTCTGCCCCAAATGTGTTTTTGCTTTTCCCGGCGGGGCCATCTCCGCTTGCCGTCACATCGAGATGTTTCCTGGGGATGTTTTTCGGCTGAGTGGGAGTATCCTGTTAAGGCACTTCCCGATGCAGCCCCCACCCTGTCCCAGTGCTGGCAGTGGGGACGGGGACAGCCGTGGGGTTACGCTGTGCTCGAGGAGGGGTTCGGGGTGGCACGGGACAGCAGGTGAGCCCTCCGAAACGCTCGTCCCGCTCCCTTTCCTGCCATTGTGCCGCCCTTCCTGCCCGGTTTCTGGAAGGCAGCTGCTGCCTTTCCCAGCCCGATCCATGACGGATCCCTTGCCGGGGCTAAATTCGTGCTGTGGGCCGTAGGAAGCGAAATGGGGGCTGCGTCAGTGAGTTTTTCTGCCAGCGGGGAGACGACGCTGCTCTTCCCGCAGGTGAACTTCCGCAGCTCGCGGAGCAGCCGGGGGTGCTGGGCCGAGCGGACGCGCGCCGAGAAGCAGCTGGTGGTGCTGGTGGGGGTGCTGGCGGTGCTGCTCGTGGCCTGTCTGCTGGGACTCGTCTTCCAGTACAGAGCCAGTAAGTCCTTTGGCCATTTTTTGGGGGCCAAAACTCCCCCGGCAAAGGGAGGATCCCGGGCTCGGCCTCTGCGTGCGAACACCGAAGCAGAGCGGCTTATCCGAGCAACCGGCGGGGACGGTTTGTTCAAGCTGTGAGCAAACAACTGCGCAGGGGTCCTGCCCCCTTGACCAGGGTGGGTTGCTGGGGAGCTCCCAGAATGAGATAGTTGGTTCAAGGGTGGGATGCTCACCTGCACCCCTCACCCCAGGACAGGATTCTTGGGTATCAAACAGGATGTTCAGGGGTGGGGTGGGATCTTTGGGCTCCAGGCAGGATGGTCACCTGCACCCCTTAACCCCATGGCAAGATGCTCAGGTGCAGGATAAGGTGTTCGTCCGATCCTTTATCCTGGAGCTTGATGCTTGAGCACAGGATGGACCGTTTCCCTGCATCCCTCACCCCAGGGTGGATGACTGGGCGCTGGGCAGGATCCTTGGGCATAAGACGAGACACTTGCCCTGGGATGGGATGATTGGGCAGGATGCTCAGACACAGGTCAGGATGCTAGTCCATGTTGCTCGCCCTAGGGCAGGGCGTTAAGGCACCAAGTGGGATGCTCAGGCACCAGGTGGGGTATTTGCCCGCATCCTTCAGCGGGGGGCAGGATGCTCTGTGGTGCCGCTCATCCTGCTGCAGCGGAGGAGCTGAACCCACCCCTGCCCCTCAGGGCCGCCCGCCGTGTGCCTGTCGGAAGCCTGCATCTCCGTCACCAGCTCCATCCTCAGCTCGCTGGACCGCGCGGTGAATCCCTGCGAGGACTTCTTCAGCTACGCCTGCGGGGGCTGGATTAAGGCCAACCCCCTCCCCGATGGTCACTCGCGCTGGGGCACCTTCAACAACCTCTGGGAGCACAACCAGGCCATCATGAAGCACCTGCTGGGTGAGTGCGTGGGAGCGGTGGGACCCCGCAATGCTCAGGGGCCCCGTGAGGTCCAGGGGGTGCCAAAAACACGTGCATGGAAATATGAGGTTGGAATTGAACTCCAGCGTCAAACCAGTCCATGACACACATGCTGTGAGGACGTTGAGAAACAGATCCTGGCTGTGTTTGCTCTCCTAGATGGTCCTGAGATTTTTTGACTGTGGTGTTGCTAGTCTTTGGTGCCGAGTAGGGAAAAGGGTCCTGGCCTCTGCCCTGTAAATCCCATGGTGGCATTCCCAGGAGCTCTGAAATTCAGGATTTGCACTCCAGACTGCATCCAGAGGCTGTAGTGCCCCCAGTATCACCCCAAGGATATGCGTTCTTCCTGTTCCTATAGCTTCCAGCCTTTGTGAGCAGCCTTTTGGGGGGCTGGCTGCCAATATGGCCATTTTTTGGGGGCCAAAACTCCCCCGGCAAAGGGAGGATCCCGGGCTCGGCCTCTGCGTGCGAACACCGAAGCAGAGCGGCTTATCCGAGCAACCAGCGGGGACGGTTTGTTCAAGCTGTGAGCAAACAACTGGCTCCTTATCAGCACTTTCCACTGCGCCAGGGCTGATTATCTGGAAAGAGAAGGTTTGGGAAGAGTGCTGTCTTTTGAGAGAAAGGGGGTGGCGCGGGAACAGCTTCGTCCCTGGCTTTTCCCGCAGAAATCTGGCGCTGGTTTTACCGGGAGAAGAGACTGGGCCGCCAGCCAAGTGGTCGCGTTCGGCATTTCCTTGAATTCCTTGGAGCTGAGGGACCTTTAGTTAATAAAACCACACAGCTGGGAAGCCAAAGGTGCAAGCTGTGTCATCAGGAAAATAAATAAAAAAACCCCAAAAACCCTCTGGGGAAGCAGAATTTTAGCTGGGGAGGTGAAAGGAAGGTTTTGGAGGCAGAGGAGAAAAATGGGTTTATTGTTCCTTTTTGCAGGAATAAATAATACAGGGCTGGGGGGCACCAGCACAGAGGCAAGGGCAGCACCCAGGGCTGGATGATGCTGGGAATATCAGAGCTGCTGGAAAAATGCTTTTTGTTTTTTCTTTCTTTATCTTTTGTCCCCAAAGAGTTGGGGCAGTCACTGTGGGTGGGAAAGGAGATGGGGTCAGGAGGCCAGGAAGGGCCGGGGCCAGTGGAATGCTCTTGGGGGCATGGTGGAGACTATTGGGACAATCCTTGGCGCCTTTTTGGAGCCTAGCCTTGCACAAAGTGGGGCTGAATCCTTCTGGCTCCAGTGGGTGCCCATCCCGGGGGCCCCCTGTGATTCTCCCTGGGTACCTCCCGCAGAAAACACCACGGCCAACGTGTCGAGCGAGGCAGAGCGCAAGGCACAGCGCTATTACCAAGCCTGCATGAACGAGAGCAAGATCGAGGAGCTGCGTGCCACCCCACTCACGGAGCTCATCCAAAAGGTTTGTCCCAGTCCTTGTGGAAAAGCCCTCTTCCCTCTGCAAAATGGGGGGAAAAGCTCAGTCATGGGCAGTCCCAGCACCCTCCAGACTCCATTCTTGGTGCTTCCTGCAGAAGAGCGTCCCCCAGGCCAGGCAGAGGCAGGGATTTATAATCCTATAATGGGGCTTTTTAGCCCCCTTGCAAGATGTTTCCCCCTGGGATGGATATTGAAGCAATTCCAGGTGGCTGTTTCTTACCCAAAAGTTGCTTGCTGTGTGTCCCCAGCTGGGTGGCTGGAACATCACAGGTACCTGGGCCGGTGACAACTTCAACGAGACGCTGCGGGAGGTGACGGCGCACTATCGCACCTCGCCCTTCTTTTCCGTCTACGTCAGCGCCGACTCCAAGAACTCCAACAGCAACGTCATCCAGGTGGACCAGTCGGGGCTGGGCCTGCCGTCGCGGGATTACTACCTGAACAAGACGGAGAATGAGAAGGTGAGGGTGTCGGGGGAAATGCGGGTTGGCTGGGGGGGATGCCGTGGGTGGGTGGCACCCGCCGTGCTGACCCCACCTGTCCGACCACGCAGGTGCTCGCCGGGTACCTGAACTACATGGTGCAGCTGGGGATGTTCCTGGGAGGCACCGACGAGGAGTCAACGCGGCAGCAGATGCAGCAGATCTTGGACTTTGAGACGGCCTTGGCCAACATCACCATCCCGCAGGAGAAGCACCGGGATGAGGAGCTCATCTACCATAAAATGACAGCAGGAGACCTAAAGGTAGGGATGGAGCTGGCGAGCTTCCCCATTCCGCTGCGGTTTGGGAAGCGGGGTGGATGGGTGGAGGTGACCCAGCTCCTCTGGGAATTCTGACGCCAGCTGACACAGCCTGGGAAGCTCTTGTGCAACAGCTTGGCCCACGTCCTCCTTGGGGAAATCCCACCCTGACCCTTCCTCCCAGCCTCCGGACCACCCCTGGGGCTGGCAGCTGTCCTACTGCAGCACTTATGTCCTCCTGGCACTGCTGCCCCTGGCCGTCGGCCAGGTCACCTCCCGGTGTCCCCAGAGGGGCTCTAATGACTTGTGTCAACATTTCTGACACCCACCCCACTTTCTTTTCCTTTGCGTGAGGAAATTGTTTACTCCCCTCTAACCTTTCGAGGATGCTGCTGTTACGGGAACTGGCCTCTGCAAAATCAGCTGAATCCATCAAATGGGGACTGATGCAGCCGATTCCAGCTCAAGAAGCAGCTGCCACCCCCTGCGATGGTTTTTGGGTCCATAGCAGCGCTGTGGCTTTTTCAGGAGCTGGCACCGGCTGTGGACTGGATGCCCTTCCTCTCCACGGTCTTCTACCCTGTGGAGCTCAACGAGTCGGAGCCCGTTGTGGTCTATGCCAAGGAGTACCTGGAGCAGGTTTCTGACCTCATCCTGCGCACGGATAAGTGGTGAGAGCCCCCAGCCTGTATGGAGACGCGGGTGCCCAGGGTGGGCAGGAATGTGCTGCTGCCTACTCACCACCTCTCGCCACAGTCTCCTCAACAACTACATGATCTGGAACCTGGTGCGGAAAACCAGCCCGCTCCTCGACCAGCGCTTCCGGGATGCTGAGGAAAAATTCATGGAAGTGATGTATGGGACGAAGAAGGTGAGGGTGGAGTCCCCAGTGCCCTCGAGTCACCAGTGAAATGGTGATGGCTCTTTATGTCAAGGCCCTGTCATGTGGCATCCAAACAAGAGAGATGTGGGGCAGCTTTTGGGGTGGCAGGGGGATGGATGGAGCAAGGGGTGGGAATGTGGAGGGCTTTGTTCCGCGCCACCGCTGATGACCACCTCTTGTCCCGTGCAGAGCTGCCTCCCGCGCTGGAAGTTTTGCATCAGTGACACGGACAACAACCTGGGCTTCGCCCTGGGGGCCATGTTTGTCAAGGCCACCTTTGCTGAGGACAGCAAGCAGGTGGTACGTCCCCAAGGCGGCAGCGTGCGAGTCCCGGTGCTGGGGAAGCCTCTCCCAACGGTGGAACTGTCGGGGCAGACAATGTTTCTCTGTCCACCTTGTTGTGTTCCCTGTGCATCTCCGTGTGCCGGGTTTTTTGCCATGTGTTGTCTTGGCCTCCCAGCCTCTTCCTCTCTGTGGTGTGAAGGTCCTTGACCTCTCTGGGACAGGAAGCCGGCTCTCTGGACTGACGCTATGCTGCCTTGTTTTGTCTAGGCGGAGGAAATGATCGCGGAGATTAAAACTGCCTTCGAGGAAAGCCTGGAGACCCTGCAGTGGATGGACGAAGAGACGAGGAAATCGGCCAAAGAGAAGGTGAGGCGCTGGTGGCTGCGCTGGGGAGAGGGCGAGGGCGGAGGATGGTGGAACCGGGCGAGCCTGTCCTTCCATCCCTGGCACCGGAAGCACTCTGGTCCTTGTCACCCTCCAGGCAGATGCCATCTACAACATGATCGGCTACCCCAAGTTCATCATGGACCCCAAGGAGCTGGATAAAGTCTTTAATGACGTGAGTTGGTCAGATGTGTCCCCTGGGTCTTCTACAGGATGTACAGGATGCGCCCCTATCACCATGGCCTCAGGGCAGCCTTGAACCCCAGGTTTCCTCCAGAAGGGTCTCACTGATGTCCTTGGCCCTTCTCTAGGGATTTCCCAGAGAGCCGTGGGCCAGTCCTGGGGTGGCTGGGGCTCTTGGGATCCCTGCCTGGGAAAAGGAGGAGCCGTTTTCCGTAATGGTGATTCATTGCCCTCCAGAGACTCCGCAGATGTTGGAGAGGAGGAGAAACAGGAGAATCCATAACTCTGCTGGCTCTGGAGGCTCGGATGTGACTGTGGAGGGAGGAGCAGGGCTGGGCGATCACCACCCGCCACTCACGCCTTGTTCTTTTGCAGTACGAGGCCGTGTCCGACCTCTACTTCGAGAACGTCATGCAGTTTTACAACTTCTCAGCCAGGGTCACGGCTGACCAGCTCCGGAAACCGCCAAACCGGGACCAGTAAGTCCTCTGCTCCGCTTCCCTGTTGTGTTCAGTGGGGAATATTAGCATATCTGGAGCACTGGGATTTGGCATCCACCAGCCTGTGCTGGTTTTGGGGAGATAAATTTAGGACAACGGCTTTGCAACAGGAGCGGATGTTGTTGGAGCAAACGCCGGTGATGGTTCGTGTTGCCATGTTGGCCGTGTTTGTGTTCCCGCAGGTGGAGCATGACACCTCCGACAGTCAACGCGTATTACTCTCCCACCAAGAATGAGATTGTCTTCCCTGCCGGCATCCTCCAGGCCCCCTTTTACACCCGTGCATCCCCCAAGTAAGAGCCGTGGGAAAACAGAGAGGGCAGGATTCCCAGTTTTCCTCCTGTACCCGGATCTGAGGCTAAGTTTCATGGCTGTGGGGAGCAGAGGCTGCTTTCTTAACCTCTGCATTACCCTCCTGCAGGTCCCTGAATTTTGGCGGGATCGGCGTGGTGGTGGGCCATGAGTTGACACATGCCTTCGATGACCAAGGTACGACCAGGGCCAGGTGGGTGGGCAGCTGGAGGGGTGGCCGGTATGAGATGAAGAATCCACTGTGTCTTTGCAGGCCGGGAATATGACAAGGATGGCAACCTGCGTCCCTGGTGGAAGAACTCCTCGGTGGAGGCCTTCAAGCGTCAGACAGCGTGCATGGTGGAGCAGTACAGCAACTACACCGTCAACGGCGAGGCGGTCAATGGCAAGCACACCCTCGGGGAGAACATCGCCGACAACGGGGGCCTCAAGGCCGCCTACCGGGTAGGACCGCGGGGCTAGGCAGGTTCAAAGGGGGACGTGGTGTGGTGGGATTTGTGTTGTGTCCTGAGCTGCCTGTGCTCCCTGGTCTTCAGGCATATCAAAACTGGCTGAAAAAGAATGGGGATGAAGAAACACTCCCAACTCTCGGCCTCACCAACTACCAGCTCTTCTTTGTTGGCTTCGCACAGGTGGGTCACGTGGTGACCTTGGGAGGGTGGGCGCACAGGTTTTTGCGGGTGGAGCATGCCCAGGTGGGGTTGGGAGGGTGCGATGGCAAAACTGAGTCCTCCAGAGCTGATGTAGTGGATGGAGAATGAGATTGGAGCGGTGCTGGTTACAAAGCAAGACAAAGCTGAAGCTCAAGCTGCCTTGGCGCCCATCAAGCAGGCAGAGAGGGGTCGGATTCAGCACCGAGCCGGCCCTGTGGTGGTGGGTGCCAGCCCTCAGGCCCCTCGCACTCCATTTGCAGGTGTGGTGTTCGGTTCGCACACCGGAGAGCTCGCACGAGGGGCTCATCACCGATCCCCACAGCCCCTCGCGTTTCCGCGTCATCGGCACCGTCTCCAACTCCCGGGAGTTCGCGGAGCACTTCAGCTGCCCCCCGGGCTCCCCCATGAACCCACTCAAGAAGTGTGAAGTCTGGTGATGGGCGAGTGCCCGAGGGAGCCGGCGGCTGGTCGCTTCGTCCTCTGCCAACAGCTGGGCTTCCCCAGTCCTTTGAGGCTCAAACCACTTCTCCATGCCACGGAGAGCCCAACTCTTCAGCCGGAGCGGTGTCTGCGTCCCCGGCATTGTCCGAGGTTCAATCCACTGTGAAAACTCCTCATCCCCCTGCTTGTTGGTGAAATGACTTCGGTTTGGGGGTCTCTTCTTTCCAAACCACGACCGGGCCACGCGTCCGTGGGCACTGCCCGTATTTACACCCACAGCGCTCAGCCTGACCCACCGCCCGGCAAAACCCCTCTGTTTTGGAGGTGATCAAGGGAGCCCCCCACAGCGGCAGGTTTGTCTGCGTGTCTGAACACACCCAACGTACCACCTTGTCTCCAAAGATGCGCACACGAGGGTGGAAAATATTTTTAGATATATTTTTGGGGCGGGGGGGAAATATATATATTTTTTTCATGTGTTGTGGAATACACTGGAAATTTTCAGGGAAAATGCATTTAAAAGCCTTTTTTTAGTAAAAGATTAGTATATTTATTAATTTTTTTTTTACTTAGTGCAGCTGTAGGTGCAGTACCCTGTGGTGACAGTCCCTTGGCCAGGGAAGCTGGGTAGGGCCGTGGATATAACTTTCCAGTCTTGGATCCTGTGTTTTTCTGGGAGGGACTATCCTCAGAGGATGCTGATGGGGACATTAGGGACAGCAGGCCTGGGGACAGGGCTGGAGGATGCTGCGACTCACAGAGGCTGTGCTGGGATGCTGCAGCTCCTGCCATTAGCTTTAATTTCAGAGCGTAAAGGGAAAAGTTGACGTAACCAAAGATGTAACCAAGGTGGTGATGGGGTGGATGAAGCATCCTGTTCTCCCTCCTGTCCCCTCTGAAGCCAGGCCAGCCAGGATTTCCTGGCCCAAAAGCTTCCCAGACAAGTGCAGGCAGTTCCTGCCGCTGCTTCTCTCACGCCGAGCCTGCCCTCTGCCCGGGAAACTGCAAGCCCCGAAAGCACCACGTGGCCCCAAAAATTCCGTCCCTCCACAGCTGGTTTGGCACCAGTGTGAGAAGTGATCAGGATGGGGCTGAGGGACTTTTTTAAGGGATGTTTTTAATACTCGTTTTGAGGGCAAAGCACTGACAGGAGCTCAGGTGCTGCGTGCTGTCACCTTCTTGCTCTAGACAAGGCAGAGACCTAGAGGGATTTTTAATATTTATATGTAAAGGGAGGGATGGAAGGGGCTGGATTTTTGTAACTATTTTTTCACCCTACGCGTGGGGCTTATTGTAATTGAAATAATAAATACTTTTTACTGGATTTGGAGCTGATCACGACTCATATTTTCTTATAGCAGGAGAGTCTGCATCCCTTTATTTATGCTTTTCTCCCTGTCCATACCACCGAGACCGTCCCGTGCTGACAAAACTGAGCCAAGGAGGCTTTTTCCAGCCTGCGCTTGGTGACTGCTGCCTCTCTTGGAGGCTAAATCCAGGGTTTTTTTGCCCAAAAACCCCACTCTCACTGCGGGTGGCTCTTTGCTTTCCATCTCTATGGCACGGCCCCACGCAGCTCCCCGGCAGGGAGGTCTCTCCCGGATGCTTTTCCTTCCTCCCGGGTGAGTTTTTGGCCGGCCGGGCTGCGCTCGGATCCAGCGGCGCAGGCCCCGCACAGGTTCCTCTCCAAACTCCCTTATTTATGGCCTGGTGCTGCTGGTGGGATGCTGCCAGCTCCCTAACACGGGCCAACGTTCACTCCGAGCAGATGCTCCATGGCTCCATCAGGCTTGCCCAAAAAATGCGAGGCAGGACCTGGACTGCAGGCTCCCTGCGAGCCTCACCCCAGCACCTGGCAGGGCTGGTAGCCACAAAACAAGCCAAGTGCTGGGTACTCCTTTGCTATTTAGCCTTGGAATTGTTATCAGGGGCTGGATGTGGGGCAAAACTAGGAGGCTGCAGCCCACTGGTGACAAACTTTTGGGAATACAGAGTGTTTCTGCTGCTGGCAGGGGCAGGACTGAGCCAGCAGTGAGCCCGGGGACACGGGTGTTGCATAAATAAGACATTAAAATACCTCTCCGACTGTTTTTTCCGTGTTTTCTCACCCAGATGGAATCGAAATGTAGTAATAGCAGTCACTTTCTGCTTGCACGGCTCGGTGTGAGGCCCTCGGTTTCCTGCAGCGCTGGAGAGCGGCCGTGGCCGTTGTTTTCCCTGAGATCTGCCTGGAAATGGCGCAAACCCGCAGAGGGCGGTGGAGCCGAGAGAATCGCTGCCTGCACACTCCGGTGCTGGGCTGGCAGGAGCCAGCGATGTTACCAGAGTCCTATTTTGGTCTGGATGTGGCCCCACACGCTTAAGTTGTGGTGGAATACCTGCATTCCTAGAGAAAGAGAGGAGCGGCGTGGGCGTAAGGCAAAGAGGAATAGAGCGGGGCTGGGGCGAGAGGGTGTTTTCCCAGCTGCAAGGAGCAGGGAAGGGAGCACAGGCGTCACATGGAGATGCTGTTAGAAGTGGTTTAACCATCCAAAAAGGAAATACTTTGGCTCTCTGGGGCTTACTCGCAGGGAGAGACCAGGCAGGTGATGGCTCAGGGACAGCCCCAGGGCAGGAAGGACTTCGAGGGTGACCATCAGCTGTGCTGTGGTGGGACGCACCGTGGTCAAGGCTCCCCGTGCCGGGCTGGGAGCGGGCGGCAGGAGTTTTCCTCCCTGGGAGGCTGCCGGGCGTAGGGAGAGCGGGCAGGAGGTGAATCATCCCGCTCTGTGCCAGCGCCTGGTGTGGGCTTGCCTGGTCCTGGGTGGTATTTGCTTTATTTTGCGCTCAGCTGTGCCCTGGAGGGCTGAGACGTTTGCCGAGGGCTGAGCCCGGGCAGGGGGAGGAATGGGGCAAGCTCCAAGCAGGACCTTTTTTTTTTTTTTTTTTTATGTTTGCTGGTTTTTTTGTCTGGAGGGTGTTGGAAGAGGATCCGTGCGGGAAAAGCAGGAGAAGCCAAAAGAGGGAGGCGCTGCTGTGCTGCGCTGGGTGAAAGCGGGCACCTGGAGCACGCTGGAGCCTCCAAACGGAGCTGGAAATGGGGCTGAGACAGCTGTTTAGGGGCTGAACCCAACCATCTGAACTGCCCTCCTCCTTCCCGCTTTGTTCCCTCCAGGTAGGATCTAACCCCTGACACATCACAGCAGTGCTGAGGTCACCTACTGGGACAACCAGATTTTAGGGCCAAAAGCTTCCCTGAAAAAGCCACACCTTCCTGAAGGCAGGAGGACGACGGGGAGTGGGAGGTGGGGAGCAGGTTTCTAAATCCCACCTTGCAGCTGGGACCTGCTCATTCTGATCACGGCGAGCTTTCACTCGGAGCCAAGCAACAACGAGGCTGTGTCTCCTCACTCACTCCAGGACCGTGGCTTTGTGCTTTACGGCTTTCTCTCCGTGAGGGTCCCTTCAAGAGAACAGCCATCTTCCAGTGATGCCCCAGTCCTGTATTTTCCTAAGTTCACCGACACCGCCAGCATTCCTACTACGCTCTGTGCCGTGGGGTCGTGTCTCTGCTGTGGCAGGTACACCAGAGACTGGCGGGACTGGAGGAAGGGCCAGTGATGCTCTGGAACGGGAGCTCAGCACTGCAGGCTCCAGCTGCCCACGGTGACACATCGGTTCCCAGGTGCTAATAAAGCTAGCAGGAAAAAGAGGAGGAAAAGCTAAATGGAGAGGCGGGAAGAAGGGTGTGAATCCAGCTGGAACTCACTCAGGCTCTAAAATCTGCAGGATTTGTTGGCCAAATCGTCCTACGTAGGGTAGAAGGGAGACATATCTGCTTTCTCTTCTCAGGGAAAATTAAAAAGAAGGGAAAAACATGGCTGGGGAGAGACATTGACTCGGGAAGGGCTTTAAGACAGAGCCGGGAGCCTGGCTCCTTCTCCTGGCCAGCACATTTTGGGAGCTTCAGCAGACAATATGGTGAAAATGCCATTTTTTTTTCCTTTCTAAACAGGCAAAAAGTGTTATATCCAAAGATCCTGGAGCTCGGAAGCTCTTTCGCAGCTGTGTTTACAGGCAGCTATTTCTGTAGAACAGAGGCAGCCATGGATGTCAATTTGCTTTTGAGATGAATTTCCTTCCGTGCAAAGGGGGGTACCCGGAGAGGGGCCGTGCCAGGAGGTGGTCACGGAACGGCACCGGCCCCCCCAGAACGCACAGCTCTACTTGCACCCTCCAGGTAACAGCAGCCGAGCCTTCACCAGCTGTGGAGGGAGAACTGCCTTCCCAGCGGGAGAGGTGTGCTGCGAACACAGCAGCTCTCTGGGATGCTGGGAGATCTCTTGGTGCCTGGGCAAATCCCACTGCCGTGAGAGAAGTTCCTCCTTTGTTCTCCCATTTTTGGGGAGTGGAGGAGTACTTGGTCTTTCTTTTAGGTCATTCTTATTTCTCTCTTCAGTTTTCCTGGTGGGGAATCAGTTAATGTGGCAGGCTGAAGGCTGCTGAGGAAAACCGACTCAGAAAAAAACAGCCAGAGCCCCCTCTACATATTTGTTCCTGGGTTCACATGGAAATATTCCCCACTCAGGACTTCTTTACAGGCTGGCAGGGCTTGGTTGGGCTCTTTCCCCTCAAAAAAAACCCTCAGTGTTTCCTATTTCCCCCCATTTCCCACAGGCAGCGTGAGGTATGTACGAGCTCACCTCATCCCAGGTATTTCCCTCACCCCAGTTCAGAACAAAGAGCACGGAAAGGGACACTGAGCAGCTCATGAGTCACCTTCCCCTGCCCCACTGATGCCTGCTGGCACTGCAGGAGGTGGCTGTGCCCTCCGGTAGCACGTGAGTAAGTAAGAAAATATTCCAGTTGCAGGGCTGCTTTTAACGGAGACCGGCGTGGCAGCTCCCAGCTTTCCTGCTGAGAACACACCCTGGAGGAGGGAGAGCTTCTGGATACACCGCAGTCCTTGTGTGTCCTAAACCTGCCCTGCACAACCCCATTGTTCGATAACTCAGAGTCTGACTCCAAAGGGAAAATGTACTCAAGACCTTTCTACTATTTTTTGCCCACTGTGCTGACTTTTGCTCCAGTGAACAACACCCAGTCCACATTCTCCACCTTCAGATTTATATTTAAAAGTCAAAATTACTTCTCTGCGTAGAAACAGGACCATTGCACAGGCAGGGACAGATGCGGCTCCTCGGGTAGGTTTTCTTTAGTGCACAAGATCTCTAAGCCTGTGGTTGTACCAGTCACTCTCCAGGTGCCTGAATACACCACCACGAGAGCTGTTCACTTCAGTAAAAGAAGCTTTTCACATTTAAGGGTTTGTTTGTGATTGCTTTAAAGCATTATCTTCCTCCTAAACTTGCAGCTGCTCAGAATTTGCAGCAGCCGGGACACAAATAAACTCTGGGAAGGTTTCCTGGAGCAGCACCCCGGGCTGGGTGACTGGGGCAGCGATACCTGCGGGCGCAGCGAAGGCGCTGGGAGCGTCTCCCTGGGACGTGCGGCGCGGCAGGAACGCTGGAAGGTGCCAGCGGGTTGGAACGAGCCCTCGGCAGCCAGCGGCAAGGCGGGACAAGTCAGGACAATCTGGCAGCTGCTGGAATCTGCTCTGAGGTGCTTTTTATCTCCCCGAGATGGTACCAACCACCTCGGGCGCTGCCAGGCTCCGGTGGTGGCCGTGAGGAGGGTTCTGCAGGTTAGATGAGAAATGGTGAAGATGGCGGTGGTGCGGCAACCCTTGGCGGGCGATGGCTTGGTGTGACCGTGGGATCAGGTGGACACCTCTCCCCACGAGGGCAGGTCTGGAGGGTGCCCATTGCCACATCACGGGCTGCCTTGGAGGTCCCGGGGATCCCTCACAGCCACCTTGTCACCCTCAGGACTGTCTGCCCTTATGAGTGGGCAGTGTGGCCCCTGGGGATTGGGGCTGGGGCCTGTAGGGCTGCTAATGGGGCTGGGGGTGAGTTTTTTTAGGGAAGCCCCTTCCTCGGGCCCGCGGTGGCGTGGATACTGCGGGACCACTCACAGCCAAGGGGGTCCCAGGCTTCCATGTTGCCTTGAGGACTGCCGGCCCTCACGACGCCTCAGGAGGGGCTGCAAGGTGCTGCAAGGTGCTGCCCCTTCCATCCCCTCCAGAAGCCAGGAACTGCGGCTGGGGCTGAGTTTTCGGGCAGGGGAAGCCCGGGGTGGGGTGGGTGCGGAGGGACCCCCACGGCCCCCTCACAACCTCGGGCCAGTCCCTCACCGCCGAGCGTTGCCGAAGTCTCGCCGAGCCGAGCCGAGCGTGCCCGAATCTGCGCCCGCGCCGATCCCGAGGGACTCCGAAGATCGCCGAGAAGCTCCGAAGAGCCACGAGCAGGGCGGGAATCCCTCTTCCGAGCCCGTCCGAAGCTTCCCGAACTCTCTGACGCCCTCGTCTTCCGGAAATAGCCGAAGTTTACCGAGCGCGGGGGTCACGGGAGGTGCTGGGCTGAGCGGGGAGGGGGGGAGCAGGGCAGGGCGCTTGCGCCCGCGAAAGCCTTTCCGGAAGAACCCGAGGTTTGCCGAGCGGCGCTGGCTGACGAGGGACTCCGGAAAGAACCGAAGGTTGCCGATCAGCGGTGGGCCGAGCGACTCCGGAAAGAGCCGAAGGTCGCCGATCGGCTCTGGGCCGAGCGGCTCCGGAGCGGCCCGAAGGCGCCCGAGCGCCCGCCCGGCCGGACAGCTGGAGGCGGCCGCAGCGCCATGTTTGATGCTCCGCTACTCCAGTGAGGAAAATCCGCCGGCATCGCCCCCGAGCCGCCGCCGCGAACGGCTCCGCTGCCCCCGGCGAGGGCGACCGCGACCCCCCGCCGCC
>VZTA01004813.1:32470-109906 GCA_013398855.1 Mohoua ochrocephala
GGGTTGGGGGTCGCGGGGCCCCCCGGAGCCGGGGCGGTGTGCGAGGTGGGGGTTGTTGAGGGGTTCCCGGCTCTTTTTTGTGTGTCTGTTTGTGTGTGGGGCCCCCTGCGAAGGGGGGCTGCACCTGCTGGGATGGTGCGGGGTAAGGGGGGCCGTCCGCCTCCCCAGTGGGCTGGTTTGGGGGTTCAGCCCTTTCCAGGGGGTCCCTTTTCCCCCTCCCCCAAAGCAGCGGTGACCCCAAGGGTAAACTTTTAATTATAAATCGTTCTTCAGTTTTGCCTCTGGTCCTGCCCAGGTAAGTGCTTTGGTTTTGTTGTTTTTTTCAGGCGAATTTAAACCCAGTTTTTTAAATTTACAGCTGGGGACGATTTTCATGTGATTTATTTTATTTCATTTAATTTTTCCTACTTGGCTGGTGGGAATAAATCTCAGGTGGAACGTCTCACTGAGCAGCTTTCCCTGCCAGGCCACGCGTGATGGGGAGGAGGAGGAGGCTCCCACTCCCCAAAATCCCCCCACCAAAGCGGCCGCTGCTACAAAGAGAGGCCGGCGGGGGCTGCGAGTGTTTTTTAAAGGTCTTCGGTTCTGTGCTGCGAGTAGGCCCCGAGTCAGGAGGGAAATACTGCAGGGATCAGCAGGAAAGTGCCTGCCGGCCTGAGGTTTTGTTTCCAGCGTCCGACAGCATCCCGTGGCAAACTGGCTGTTCTCTTCCCCCCCTGCCTGGAGTTCTGGGGGGAGTATGACGTGAAAAACACACTTGGGGAAATATCTCCGTGCTGTGTTATCCGGGAATGGTGCAGGGACGGTCGGGAGTGTGTTTTCCTATTACTGTTTGGCGGCGAGTTGGATTTTAAGGTGGAAGCGCGGGGTGGTTTTGGTGCCGAGGGCTGTGCCGTGCTGCCTGTGCTCTCAGAACTGTGTTCCCTGTGTACGAGCATTTTCCTGCTCTCACTTTCATTTTGGAGGTGGGAAAACCCAGCCCTTTTATAATCAGTTTAGGTCCATTGTTTTCTTGAGCTTCCGGCAAGAATCACCCCTGCCATGACAACAAATTCATTGCTTAAATCATGAGACTGTTGACGTTACAGATTTGTTTGGGTCAAGTGGAAACCCCTGGACGTTCTCGGTGCCGGGTGGTTTTTGCCTGGTTTGTGCTATTCTGTAATTCCAGAGGGTGCTTTAGGAATTAAAAAAGTGGGAAGGTGCTGTCAGTAGAGTCAGCGGGGTGGTGGTAAGTAAAACTGTTGCTCGGGGAAAATTTGCTTTAGTTTTGAGGGATGTGCCAAGAGTTGGAGTGGGAACGCCGGCCAGCGTGCACCGGCTGTGCCCAGCTGATCTTCCCAGCAAGGTGCTGGTTTGTCTGGGAAAGGGGAATGGGGCACCTGGATGCCCTGACAGTTGAAGGCTGAAGTTTGCCTGGCTCCGGGGTTGTGCTGGGCTTTCCAGAGCACTTCATTCCCTGGGATCCTTCTCCGGGTGTTGCCGAGGGGGAGCCTGCTGGCGGGTCGGACAAGGGGCTGTGCTGTTGTGGTGGCTTTTGGTGAGTGTTGTCACGAGGGATGAAGTTTGGGTTTACTCTGAGCACAGCCTAAAAACAAAAGGGCTTGGAAAGGCTGGAGAAGCTCCTGGAGGAGCTGGGGCTGCTGTGACAGTGTCCCATCCTGGAGACCCAACTGGACACCGTGAGCAGGAGGGACAGAGGGAGGGAGAAGTGTTGGATGGATGCGACAAGTTGGTGTTATGAAAGTGGGGAGGTTAAAATGACACAGTTTCATTTTTATTTCTAGACATGCCTGTTTTGAAAACATTGCGTTTGACCGATATCTCTGCTTAACTCCTAAACTACCGATCTCTGCTTGGAATGTACACAAATGCTTTAATTTTGATGCTTATTCAGGTGTCCTGGTGAAGCTTATCCAGGTGCCCTGGCTGGTTTTATCCTCCACCAAAACTGTGTTTGATTATAAACAAAAGCTGTTACCTCTCGGTGCTGCTCCGAGTGAGGCTCGGGGAGCAGAGTTCATCCCTGATTTACTGGAGTGCAGGGGGTCATCTGAGTTCAGCCTTATTTTTAGCCCTCTTTGGTTTCTTTTTTTTCCTCTCTGTTTTGATACAACTGTTGAGCCACTGTTACCTCACAGCAGATAAAAGAGTTGCAGGTTTCTCTCACTTGGGCTTTTTCAACCAAGACAGTTTCTTACAGTTTCTTACCGGTGAACTTTGTAACTTTGGAAATACCTGTGGTTTCAGACTTAATGTATCGTGAAATTAAACAATATCTGTGTAATTGGAAAAAAATAAGAATTGTGTGAGAGAGGTGTTCAGGGTGTGCATGTAGCAAGGCACGAGGGAGGGAAAATTAAAATACAGGTGAAAGAAGGAATTTTTTAAAAAAATAATATTTTTTGAGAGAAAGAGAAGCTGGAAAGTGATGGACGTGAAGAGCAGAAATGTCTGGATGTGAGATTCATTCTGTTTCCTGCTAAATAAGAAGTTATTGGAGCTGCTGTAAGACAAGACAGACTTGTGGGGAATTTCCTTAACACAGTGGCTTCAAGAAGTTAAATTTTCTGTGTAAAAGTAAGTTGGGATAATTTTGTGGCTCTGGTAGCGGTGAGTATTGAGCCAAACCTGATTTCAGGCAGAAGTTGTGTTCAAAAGCTGTCAGTAGAGATAAATCCTTCAGTTGGATTCTGACCCTTATTTGGGAGGAAAGGACAAGGGAGGGTGAAACGACACACAGAAGGGACATTATAAAAAATAAATCCCAATCTGCCCTCCTTGGCTTTGACTCTCAGACTGCTTCTGCAGGAGAAGTTCCAGTGAAGTCCGGAGTGAGACTTTCCATAAAAATGTACAGTGACAAAGGTGCTGCAAGTGCACCGTGGCCCTTTGTGGTTTTACCTCTGCTTCTCGACACGTGCCACACTACACCCTGTTCTTCACCCTCCCGCTCAGGAGTGAGGTGTTTTTCGTGTGTGTGTTCCATTGAGCTGCTCTTTCAAAAGTCCCCGTGCTGGAAATAAATTCTGTGGATCAATATAATCAAGTCACCGGTTTCCTCCGAGCCCAGAGGTGGGCAAACACTGGCCTGTAAGGGACAGCCAGATTGATGGATGGCACCTGGGGTGAGGTCCCCCGGTTGCTGGTTAATGTGGCACTGCTCAGTCAGGGCCATCGGCAGCTCGGGGCTGGTGTCAGGAGGGTTTTGTTTTCTTTTCTCAACTTCCTCACGTTTGGAGGGAGTTCCTGGTTGTTGATGTGCAGGCACCAGTGAGTTTGGCTTTAATCTGTCTCTGTGGCTGCTTCCGTGTGGGATTGGGCATCTCTGAAAAATTGGGTGTTCCTCAGGTTATTGCAGGTCGTGGCAGGCTCAGGGTGCAACAGACCATTACTAATTTTTTTTTCTCTTCTTCCTCCTTGTTAATTCCATTTCTGAGAAGCAGAGAGGAAGGATCAGTGTTTGGGGGACTGATTGCTGTGTGAATTCCATCATTGCTGTGCAAGGAAACGTGTGTTTTGCTAATGTTGCCTCAGTAACTTAGTTTTAGTTTTTCCTGCATTGTTCAGCTAACTGTGCTGTAGTCCCTTTCAGGAAGTGGTGTGCTGGTTCCTGCTGTGTTGGGTGGCATCTTCTGGATGCAAGCAGCTTCCCAAAAGCCCAGGAGGACAGCAAGAAATACAGGATGGCGTTCAGGAATGTCTGAGGCTGTGTGAGAAGTCGGGGTGAGTTCCTGACAGCGCTTGCCCAGTGTCGGGATGCAGGCCAGGCCAGAGTAGGCCTGCCTTGGAGATCTGGTGAAATCAAGATTCTTGAGGAGGATTTGGGTGCGTGGGGTTCTCTGTTGTCTCTCTGTGAACAAGGAGTTGAGCTGGAGGAGAAAGTGCCCAGTAATTTTCCCAGGAGAGGATCTGCAGCGTGCGCCGAAGGGTCGGGGTCTCTGGGCTGCCGTGATCCCCTCCGCAGGTTTGGAGCCAATGCCATCCTCCCTCCCTTATTTCCATTTCGAGGGGCGTTTTCCCGGAGTACGTGGTGGAGCAGCTCTGCGCTCTCTGGGGTTTGGATCTCTGTTGATGGCTTTGGAGCCGTGGACGAGGCATTCGGAGCCTGCTCGGGCGCAGAAATCGGCTTGAAGAGCGCGCTCGTGGCTCTCGTGTGAAGCGCTCCCTGCGCGGCTTCGGCACCGACCGGAGCCCGGCTGGAAATGCTCTTCCAGATGCCAGTGGCAGCGGTGTGTGAGAAAGGTGTCGGGAGCGCTAGGGTCCCGAAAGGGAAGGGGCGGTGAGAAGTGGGAAGGAGGGACCAGGCTGAGATCAGAGGTGTCCCTTGCTCTCCGTGTTTCCGAGTTGAGGAGGGAACGTTCTGAGATCTCGGCTGGATGAAGGGGAAGAAGGGGCAGAGGTGTTGCCTGGGAAGTGTTTCTGTTTAGGAGTGTTGAAACTGTGGAGATCAAACATCTTGAGAGGGTCGGAGCAGCAGGAGAAGAGCTTGGAAAAGAGACTTTCCCTGCTGCTCCGTGGTGGTGGCTCCTCTGCAGGGGAGGAACGGGCACGGACTGGGGAGCGTGTTGCCAAAAAATTAAGTGCCTTTAGCCCTCTCTGCCATCTCCCCTGTTGATGTTCCCCAGCCTTGGCACATCTCAGTGTTCTTTCAAGCAGCAATAGCTTTAATTTATTTAATGACAAAAACTAATCATGTTAGAGCGCAGATATGTCACTTTACCAGCTTTGTAAGATTTTTGTGGTGAAATCTCTTGGAGAAAACCATTCCAAAAATGTGATTTCAAATGGCTTATTTTCTCCTCACATCCAAGGACACGACTGTGTATGTTCTCTGGCAGAAGTTGGTGGGAGAAGGTTACTTTGTCCATTTAAATATATGTGTATTTAATGAGCAGCTCTGATTCGGGAGCAGAGTTTGTGTAAGAAGTTGCTGAGAGAGTAACAGGAGACTTGGAACAAATAACTTCCCTTTTAGCTGTTGGGACGTAGAAGGATTTTCATCCACGTGCGAATGGATTTTGTCCATCGTTTTCGGGCTGAAAGGCTTTTCTGTGTCATTAGCAAACATTGGGATGTGTTGAGCTGGTGCATTTGCTCCACTTTTGTTTAGTAGTAGGAGTTAGCAGTGAAGCTCTCCCTACAGAAGGCAGAGGTAACCTATATTTTCTTTTTCTCCTAATCCAGCAATTTCAGGGCTAGTCAACTGTCAAGTTTAGTTGTGTGTAAATCCGCTAATATGATTAGAGTTGCTGGAATTTTCACTCTGGGGAATTACAGATGGGTAGTATCACTGTTTTACAGGCATTGCTTTGGTAGGAAACTTTATCTGTGATTTGAATGTGGCTGCTGGCAATTGCAAAAGCTTTTCTGGAATGAATGGGGAAGAGAAAACTGGTGTTTGTTCCAAGGCATGAACATGTGGGGGGAGGAGTCGTGTGCCCTGTGGTCTGGAGGAACCAGGGGAACTAATTTTTCTTCTTGTTTTTTAAGGGAATACGGTTGATGAGACTCTCGTGGTGCTGTGTTTTACACTTGCTGCAATTTCAAGCACTTCTCTGTACAGCTTTCCTTCCCAAACCCTGGACTCGGTTTTGCCTCCCAAATAGGAGCCGATGAGGTGGAACAGCTGGAAGAGGAAAATAGAATGTGGTCGTAAGAAAGAAAAGGATCAAAGGGAGGAGAGCAAAGTCAGCTTTTAGGCTAGCGAAGTTTTCTGGTGCGTGTTGTTCCTATGGTTTGTTCTCTACCTTTGGAAGGTGTCCCAGGGCGCGCTCCCTCTTTTTGGAATAGGTGATGGCACGCTGTTGCTGATGGGACTTGAGTCAAATTGCTGCTGGGCATGTAACTAGGTTAATGGGACAGCACGATTATTTTTTTTCTTTCCTGAAAGGAAAATTACACGCTCTGTATTTCGATTGTACCCGAGGAGTTGTTTTTACCTTTGTTTGCTGCGTAGTTAAGGTGGAGAGGAAAGGGACAAGTTTCCCCACACCGAGATTGTATCAGGTTTAAATCAATTCTGCCTCCAAAAATAAGATGTTTTGGTTGTTGGTTGTAACACCTTTGTGTTTCCTTTATCTACATGAGAGTTAAAATATTTCTAGAGCTTTAGATAGGCTTGAAAAAAAAGCCAAGTGGCTTCCAGAATGTGTGTCTTGGAAGAAAAACTTCTCCCGTCCTTGACCGATCCCGGTAGCGCTCTCCAAATCCGTCGGTGAAGTGTTGAAATGGGTTAGGACTTGTCGAGGTGCAGTGAGCAGCTGCTCCTTTCCAAGTGCTTGAGCTCAGCAGGAATGAGACTCCCATGCTCTGGAGTAGGAGTGTCTGCACAGGAATAGCTGTAAAAGCTGGGAGCACAGAGACCATCCCTGCTTTGAGCAGGGGAGGGGACTGAATATGGTGGGAACAGAAATCTCCCTGCCAGCCTCGGAGTTTGCTCTTGGTGCTGTGAAAACACCAAGCAAGGAGGAGTGAATGCAGTTAAAGGTCTTAAATAACACAGATCTTCCTGAGTTTGGAAAGCTTTTGGAAGGTGGAGACTAATAAACATTGCAGGGCTGCTCTGTTTGGGGCTGCCCGATGACGATTGTGTGTTTGGGTTTGATTTACACGTGAGGGTGACTGTGAGTTACTGAGTTACTCAGAGGAGTCAGAGGAGTCTGACTGCAGTGTCTGTGTCACTGGTGATGGGTGAAAATCCATTGGAGCTGATGCTATGGCTTTGCTGATGGCGGTCTGAAAATAGATCTCCCTCTTTAAGTGTTATTAGTAAGTCGTGGAAGTTCCCATGCCTTGACACTGGCATTTTCTGGGCATATTTTGTTCTCTTGCCAAAAGGCAAAAATGAGAGAAGTCTTCGGTCTTCCAGACTGAGCAGGACACTCTTCCTATGTGCATCGAAGGGAAAGATTTTTTTTGTGATGCTACTTTCAGCTTTGGTTTTTTAGGCAACTGTAGTCCTGTGAAGGCTCCTAAGAATCCAGAGGAAAGGACCTTTCTAGAAAAAAAAAGTGCATTTCCACTGAGTGGTGGTGAGACCCAGCCCTTCTGTCCTGGGGCTGCCACGAGATCTTCCACAGAACCGTCAGGTCTGATGTGAAATTCAGGCTGAAATCTGGCCTGAAAACTCTCTGGAAGTCTTGAATTCCTGTTTGGGGTGATGTGCGGGCTCCACACTGGGCACTTTGTTTTGCAATGTGCAGCTGAATCACTGGGCTGACTCAATATCTTATATTGGAAAGGGAACTCAGCAGGGCTCTTGTAGCTGAGGGTGAGTAACCTATACCACTTATTTGGGGGGAATTCGAGAACTGAAACCAAAAAAACATTTAAAGCCTGTTTATTGTGACTTTTAATGGGAAATTGATGGTGCACTTTGAACTCTGGAGTGTGCTGGGAAGAGGATTTCAGCAGGTTTAGCATGGCAAGGCTTGTGTGGAAGGTGCTTTTGGATGTAGTATTTCTTGGGCTGGTGAGACGTCTTGAGTTCCACTTGCTGTATAATATAAAACCAGCTTCAGTTTGGTCACCCTTTCTCACCAGTGCTCACACAGGTATAAATACTTGTCACTGGACGGTCTCTCTCCCAATACTCAGCTTTTCTGGGCTCTGTGTTTCATATTTTAGAGTTGTGAATGCAAATAATTCAGCTGTCAACCCGTCCAACTTGAGTTTTATGTTTTCCTTCAGTGCTGTGTTTTAAAGTCGATTTCAAAGTGCCTTTATGTCTGTCTCTTCAAAAAGAAAAAAAGACCTAATTTTTGTTGATATGCAAATATCACAAAGCCTCAGTTTCGATGAGTTTAAGCTGTTTGCCTTAATTTTATTGATTACATTTCCAGAACACTTTTTTTAATTTTGAAAAAGTTCGTCTGCAGAAATAAACCCCTTTTGTGAGGTTGTGCACCACGTTCGACTTGAAAGGATTCCCATTTTCCCCCGAACCACCCCGTCTCATTGCGGTGGCCGTGGCAGCCGTACCTGGCGTTGCCGGCATTCACCGAAACAATTGGCCCTTGGCACAGCCCCATCCCTGCCTTGCTGCAGCCAAAGCACACTTTATCCACTCGGGCTGATGTTAAGATCATTAAATAAATGAATGAATTGTACTGTCACCAAATTCTCATCCTGGCAGCCGAAGAACATGAGAGTTTTATGGCCGGGACCTCTGTCCAGAATGTCTTATTGAATGCCCGGGATGTCAGGAGCGGGAGCAGTCAGCAAAAAGCTTTCTGGTGAAATGTGTGAGCCTTACAGAGAGTTATGGCGTGGAGCGCTGTGAAAGCTTGAATTACCAGACATCTGATCGTCCAGGATGAGTATTAATCAACCTGGGAAGGGCGTGGAGAAAGGAGCTGGAGCAGAGCAGTAAAACAAAGGGAGCGGGACAGACGCGGAGAGTGGGGAGAGCTGCTTCTCTCTTGTCAGGTCAGCTCTGTCTTGTTGTTTGAAACGAGTTTTTGGGGCAAGAATGCAGCCTGGCTTGGAAGTATTGAAAGCAGGGATCACTCTTGGTCTCCATCAGGGAGTTTGAGGTCTCGCTGGTTGAGCTAAAACTCCTAAAGGTCACTGGTGGTTTGGATGCTCTTGGCCAAGTCTGCTGAACTTCCACCACCAGGAGGAGAGGGTTGCAAATGTTCCCTCAAAGGAGGAGAATTCACTCACTCCTCAGGCTTGGATTGCTTTTTCTTGTGCTCCATCCTTGCTTTTATGATGTTGTGCTTAAGATGGTGTTTTTCCTTAGGAATGGGAGACAAAAGATCTGTATCATCCACACCGGCTGCCAGTGGGTCTGAAATGTCTCTGGTTTGTGGGGAAAAAGGAAGAAGTGTGTTTCAACCGGTTTGGTGAATCAAATTGCACTGCAGCCCCTGATAATGTCAGAGGTGCTAGGGATAACCAGAAATGTTTGATTTGGTCCATTCCTGTTCTGCAGTGTTCCAAAACATCAGCATTTAAGGGAAGAATATTTATCTTGTTCTTCCCTTCCTCCCATCCAGTGGTTAAGACCATTGCCTTAACTGTGGTTAATTTAAAAAAAGGCTGCTAAAATAGCACTGATCACCAGCACAGTCCTCGGAGCTCCCCTGTCCGTGCTTTAGGTGATGATGACACTTGTGGCCGTGGTGGTGGTGAAATCTGAGTGTCTGGGCAGTGTCTGTAGGTGGAAAGTTCAGTCTTAAAGCCCTGCTGTGACTGAAGTGGAGATCCTGCAGTCTGAAATCAGCACAGCTGGGGTTTGTGCTCATCAGAGAAAGAACCATCGTGCCTGTGGTGGTGCACGGGCTGTCCTCTTGGTGCAAATCGGCCTGAGCAGCCAGAGAGGGACAGGTCCTGAAGTTCCCATTTCTTTCCCGCCTGGGATAGCGCATCCAGGTACATCCTCACCGGCTTCTGCCTGCATGTTGGTTCGGCTGTGGGGCATCGCTTCAGAGAGCACTGCAGCAGCCACAGCCTTCCCTCAGTGTTTATCCCTGTTTGTGGCCTGAATGTGTACAATCCCAGAACAGTTTGGGTTGGGACCCAAAAAGGGACCCTAAAGCTCCTCCTGTTCCACCCCCGTGCCGTGGGCAGGAACACCTTCCTCTAGACCAGGTTGCTTCAAGCCCCATCTGACCCGGCCTTGGATCCAGGATCCAACAGGCAGAGCCAATGGAAGTAAACCAGGATTTCTTTAAATGGGAAATGCTCAGAGATTAATTTACCACTCATCTTCAGACCCTGGTGGGGTGAATGTATCGTTGCTGTTCCTCTTTCTTGGATTCCCCTGCGGAGGTGTGTGTGAAGTGTGCACCCGAGATTCCTTATGAGGGAAAATTGGAGGTGCAGAGGATCGAACTGAGGAGACCCAGGGCTCCCGTCCTGCCTACATCCCTCTGTGAACTTTGGGTTTTGTGCAGCAGCGTAAGATGTGTTGCACTGCCCTCCCTGGATGCCAGCTTTCCCAGGATTTCATTCTGTGTGACACAGGATTTTAACTCAGGGGAAGTCATAAGCTCCGCATGTGGCAAGCAGGTACTTAGGATTTCATTTCATTTTGATAAACTGCTGAAATGAAGATTATGGGGGGGAAAGTCAGGAGGCATTACAGAATTGGGAGTGGAAATGAGCATCAACGCTCCGGAGAATCATCCTTCTAGAATTCCTTGCTCAGCTGACGGGAGGACCATCACTCTGGGTGACAACACTGCTGTCACCACAGCAGAGTGACCAGCAGAGCATTGCCTTTCCCCATGAGGTCACAGCGTGAAGTATTGGAGACACCACAGGAAACGCAGCTGAGTGAATGAGACGGTAAAATACCAGGCTGTTTGATATTCCTGCTTATCATACAGCTGGAGAGCCTGGCTCAGGAATAGAGGGCTGCTGCTGCAGGGTCCCCAACCCCTGGGACAGAAGCAGGGGCCGTCCCCGCGGAGCAGAGGCGCGTGGGGGGCGTAGCCTGGTGAGCTGGAGTAGTTTATTTGTGATTTTAGGGCACAGAGTGGGCAGGGGCAGTTCTGTGTTAATGGCATGCCCAGAAAGGGAAAAGTCAGCTGGTTTTTAGTACTTTACAGAAATTCAGACCCCTGGGTGAAAGTTGCCACGAAGGAGCTGCGGTGCTCGTGTCTGGATGGGAACTTTCTTCTCCGGTCGCGTAACAACATCCCCCCAGCTGCAGCAGCTGCTGGCTCTGAAGGGAAGCCAGAGATGGGGGGTTTCACTTTGTGAATTCAGCATGAGGGAAGGTAGGCTGTCAGACCCACACAGAAGTTTATTCCAGGCTGTAAGATGAATAAGGGCTGGAGAAAAGCTTGGGAACCTTTCTGTGTGATGAGATCCTTCTCCTCCTGCTCGGCTTTCCTCTGTTTGTGCCTTTTCAGTTATGTCACCTGGCCCTGTCTGCTTGGCTCTTGGGGTTTTAATGCTCTTACCTGGTTATGTGTATGCAGGGCAAACTCGGTATAGAAATAACTCCTTGTGTGTGTGTGTTAAGTAACTGCTCTGAAGGAAACGAGCCCCAAACAATCCCAGTTTTCTCTTCCTGGTGAGGCTGTTGGGACTGGAGCGTGGTTCTCGGTCGGTGTCCTCTGTCCCCAGTGGCAGTGGCTCTGCACTTCCCAGCCCAGACCCAGAGTGTGTTTATCAGGTTGCCTCAGAGCAGCAGACGGATGGGGGCTGAGCAGGTCAGAGCCTCTCCCTGAGCTGGTATCGGGCCAGAAACTGCTGTTTCAGCTGCTAGTCAGGGGACGGCTACACTGAATTTGGGGACCTTTGTTTTCGTTGGATTGTGATTCAGTTTGTGTGAGACAGTGCCTGGTTTGGCTGTTTGATGTGAATTGTTTTAAGCTCAATGACTGAAATACAAGAGCATTTGAAAATAACTGTTGTATCTGCAGTTGCATTTCAGAGTGGGAAAGGTGGGAGATGGGTGCGGCTTCAGCTGTGCTGTCTGATCTGTGGCATTTTATTAAAAAACCTCTTTTTTCTGCCAGACTAGATGTGCACAAGCATCTGATGCAGCCAAAGGTGCAGAGAACAGCTGAAGAACCATTCCTGTCCCTTTTGGAATAGACCGAAAGCCAAAGTAACTCCAGAAAGGAGTAGGCTGGTGTTTGTGTCTGGCCAGACAGGAGATCAAAGCCTTGTTCTCCCTGGATGTCTCCTCCCAGTCACTCCTTGTCATCCCCATCAGGCCAGCTTGCTCACAGCCTTGCTTTGGATATTTTTACAGCATTTACCAGGAGGTTTGCTCGGTCTTAGCCTTGTGTAGCTACTGTTCAGTGCGAGACTACTGCTGTTACTTTTTTTTTTCTGCTTGAAAATGCAATAAACAAAAATAAAACGATCATCACAAGTTCTGGTTCTGACACCGCTTCATGTCAGATTTGCCTCTGTCCCCCTGGCTCTTCCTCGGCCACTGCTTGGGAATTTCGTGGGTGTGATGTTTTTCATTGAATGCGTGTCTCCTGATAGAGATTCCTGCTTTTCCCTTATTTCTTGAACAGTGTAGTTTCTTCACTCTGGAGACTCCTCCTCATTCTCTGGGGGCGATGGTTCTGACCACCTCAGAGCTGCCTCCTCCCCAGGGATGGTTGCAATTAGTTTGGTTGGTGGCTTTGCTTGAAAAAGTGACCCAGGAATTTTTCCTAGTACATCTCTTCTTCTCCCAACTCTTCTGCAATGCCCAGAGCAGCTGTGGCTGCCCCTGGATCCCTGGCAGTGTCCAAGGCCAGGCTGGACAGGGCTTGGAGCAGCCTGGGACAGTGGAAGGTGTCCCTGCCCGTGGCAGGGGGTGGAATGAGATGAGCTCTAAGGTCCTTTCCAACCCAAACCAATCTGGGATTCTGTGATTCCGTTCACTTCCATGTGCAGCTGTTTCAAGGAAGGATCATTTTGCTGTCGCAGGTCAGGGAGGACTTTGGAGCTGCCAGGCGGGGGGTGGGTGTGGTTGGCTCTGTGAGGGGTGTTATCAGCTGGGGCAGAAATGCCTTCCTGAGCAGCAGCTGGAGGGTTTTTGGCAGCCCCTTTGCATTCCATCGTCTCCAGAGGGAGCTTTGCAGTGTGCAGAGGTGCCTCCATGTGTGCTCGGGGCTCTGGGAGCTGGCATCCCGTTTCCCTGCTGAACTGTTCCATACATAAATATGGTTTTTAACACTTACCAAATGCTTGGGAGCCAGAGGCTGCTCTAGGAGAACTTCATCAAGGAAAGCAGTGTAAAGATCTCTCTGTTAGGTACTGGATTTATTTTCCCTTCTGTTGTAGTTAATGGCAAAAATAAATGCAGTTAAAAGTGTCCAAAGGACTTTTTTCTTTGCTGCGCCGTGCTGCGAAGTGCCTTGTTCAAGATGCTTTCTTCCTCCGAGTTTGGATCCTCTTTAAATGCTGAAGGGCATTTTTGAGACTTTGTTTTAACTCCGTTTTACATCGTGTTTATATGAAACAGACAAAAAAACCCCCAGTGCTTTGCCAAATATTTTTGGAAAGAACAAGCTTTGTGGATAATAATTTTCGTGTTCTACCTGCTCCTTGGTGTGTTCAGACGGTGGAAGAATCTTCTCTCCCCTGAAAAAGGCTTTGAGAGATTAACCTTAAGGTAGTCACTTGAGGCGAGTTGATTAAGAAATATACTGAACGTTAGATTTAATCAAGATTGAGTAATGGAGTTAGGATTGACTGTCGTTTCCGGAATGCAGTTATTTTTAGGTGGGGATTGGGATGTGCTGCTCCCCAGGTTGTCTGTGCCTTGGCTCTGAGGGCAGAGTGATCCAAATGCCGCTGGACAGAGCGGATCCGCTCCAGTTTGGTGCTCGCAGCTTCATCCCGTTAACACGTCCCATAGTAAACGTTGTGACAAAGCTTGGCAAGTCAGAGCAAGGGGATTCTGCTGCAACACTGAGGGTCGTCACCCAAAATACAGCTCGGATATATCAGCAAAAGCATTGAGCTGGTGTTGATGGAGGGACTTCACCTCCTTTTGTATTCGGCTTCCTCCCAAGGGGCAGTGGAGGCACAGCTCCAGTCTCTGCTCTCTGTGACCAGGGACAGCACCCAGGGAGCGGCCGGAGCTGTGCCAGGGGGATTTAGGTCGGATCTCAGGAAAGGTTCTTCCCCCAGAGGGTGCTGGCACTGCCCAGGCTCCCCAGGGAATGGTCCCGGCCCCGAGGCTGCCAGAGCTCCAGGGGCGTTTGGGCAGCGCTGCCAGGGATGCCCAGGGTGGGGCTGTTGGGGTGTCTGCACAGGGCCAGGGGTGGGCTCTGATCCCTGTGGGTCCCTTCCAGTTCAGGACTTTCCACGATTCCCAGAAACATTTGGTGAGGCACTAAACATCACCTTTTGATCACTTAGTTCAGGCACTGCCCTCGTTGCCGCTGGTGTCATAGTGTGAAGTCCTGAACTTTTTGCCCGTGTTGGTTTTTTCAGTGGGTGCCTCCAGGGAAGCGGGTCCAGCTCGAGGCCTTGGCCCTCTCTGTTGTGTGGTGCGCTGCAGAGCCGTCCTTTGTCATCTTGCAGGGGATGTGTGGCATAGCTGAGGTTTGGCTGGGTATTTTCTCTTGCCTAAAGGTGAGAACAAAGCTGTTTCTTTTGCTGTAACTTTCTATCTTCAGCTCAGGAAATCAGGAAGTTTATCTGGATTAAAGCCTAAGAAACAGCGATAGGCCAGGAGGGATGGAAACACAGCCCTGGGGAGTGACATCCCTGCCCCTGGCAGGAGGTTGGGACTGGAGGGTCTTTAAGGTCCCTCCCAACCCAAAGCAGCCTGTGGTTCTGTGAACCAGCCGAGGCTGTTTGCTGTTCCTTGCTGTTCCAGAGAAGCCGGGTTGCAGGTTGATTGAGTGGAAGAAAGTGGGGTCACTTGCACGGGAGGCGAACGAATCAGGATTATTTTAAAGGCGCTTCCTCACTTCCTTGACATGCCCTGGCTGCAGAGAGAATCAGAGCAGCTGTCTTGCTAAATTCCTCTTAGATACAAGGGAATTGCGACAAAATAGTCTTTCCAGGGACTGAAAAGTAAAGATCAGCTGCAGGTGTCGCATGATATTGTCATTTTGGTTGTGTCTAGTAATAATGTCGATTTCCCTTTGCAACCTTCAGTGTCAGTGGGCAGAAAAGGCCAAAGCTCGTGTGGTTCATCACATGGTGCCCTCAAGCAAGGAGTTGTTCATCTGTCAGCTGGAATTGTGACTTTTTTCTGCATTATTCCCAGGCTGGGCTTGTCTTTGCTATGCCCAGGGTGTCCATTTGTAGGTTTGGATTTCTGGGTCAGTGTAATGGCAGGGTGGGAGCAGTCAGGATGTGAAGTTACCCATGAGAGAAAGTCCTCTCGAGAGGCCTCAGGTGTGCTGCCTGTTGTAAGTGTTGGGAGCAGGTGGGGTCAGAGGGCAGGCTCTCATTTCCGTGGGAAAAGCAGTTTCTGGGGTCACTTTACGTGGTGCCAGGGGACAGGACAATATTTTAAAACATCGTCCCAATCTCAGAGCTGAGTCGGGCTGCTGTGAAATGGGGTGAGATCAGTGACCAGAGGTTGTAGTATCTCTATACCCCAAACATGCATCATCCTCTTTGCAGTTTACCACTCAGTAAAAGCAAAGAGCACAAAACCAGGAAACCTCTGCAGAGGCTGCTTTGAGAGGCTCGTTTGCTTGACACGTTTTGCTTGTGTTGCTTGTCCCTGTAAGCCTCTTTCTGCGTGGAGTGTCGGCCGCAACGTTTGTACTGAAGGCAGCAAAGAGCCCGGCAGTTGGGACTTAAATCCACCTGCTCGGTGGCACCTACACTTGGAGCTCTTCTAGTGGCCCTAGTAACCTTAATTAGGTTTTTGTGTGGCTTTTCCTAGGTCTTAATTGTGTTCCACATGAACATTCAGGTATAGGCAGCATCGTGGAGCTCTCCTGCACCGTGTATTAGCATATTTGAGAGCTGCTTTTTTCGCCGTTGATTGTTATATTAACTTTTATCATAGATTGGTTTTAAATGCTGGCATTTCATAATTGCATCTCAAAACGTGTGTTACCTAGACTGTACAAAGCAGAATTAAGTAGAACAAATACATCTTGCTTTATCTGGAAACAGGGTGTACTTTGCTGCAGATTATTGATGTTCTCTTATCTATGGTGCAAGCACCAAAGCTTTGGAGTAAGGAGCTGTTATTTAATGCTGTGTGGTGCATGTTGTGATTTGAAATATAAATAAACACAACTTACTCTCTGGGTTTGTTCTCAATGACCAGCACAGCAGCTCTGCCTCGGGAAGGTGAAAAGGAATTTCCTATTTATATCCCATGGCTGTGCATCATGCCAGAGTTGCCAGTGGAAGCCCAAGTCACTGCCAGTCAGCACTGGTGTTTTAGGGACTTCTGCTTTGTTTCTTCTCTGTTTCCACATTTCTTTAGACTTTGGTTTCAAGCTTGTGTATTGTAGCAGCTGCTGCCTTCGCTGGAGTTTTGAGTGCACAAAGAATTACCTGATTTCATGCCAGATGGTAGAATCATCGAATGTCCTGAGTTTGAAGGGACTCACAAGGATCATCAAGTCCAAGTCCTGGCCCTGCACAAGACAACCGCAGGAATCGCTTTCTTTTATCCCCCAAGGATAACTTTCTTTTTTTTCTCTGCTTCTTTATTCTTTCTCACCTTTGAGGGTGTGCTGATAATTGGACTTGAGAGTATTGGACCTGACATTAAAAAAAAAGGGAAAAATAAAAGATGTGATGCAAGAGCAGCTGTAAATTCCCACTTCTGCAGCAGCCACAGGTCTTTTGCTGTTTGCTGTGCAAGGGACTGGGTTTGTAAGTTCCTCTTCCCCTCTTTACCAGCTGCCTGCTCGATGTTGCCATTCCCCACCTGTGAGGAGACAAAGGAGGCAAAAAATATTCCTGCAGTGGAGGAGGAGAGGGTGGCAGGAGTGTGTGTGTGTGTGTTTGAAATGCCTCTTTGTGCTGCCAGGGGTATGTTCGGATATGGCTTCGGGCTTGGTCCCTCCGAGTGGGTTTCCCCTCTGGATGCCTGAAGAACAGTAACTGTTTTTGCACAGCTGGCTGTTTCTAATGAGACCTTCCTTCATTTTCCAGTGAAGCAACAGATCAGCACCTCTAAAAAGATCTTTATCTCAATGGTGAAGAGCGGGAGTCCTTTCTATATTGAAAAATCCCGAAAGGAAACGGCGTCCTGTGCGAGCTGTGGCCCGTGTGAATGGGCTATCAATCAGTTTAATTAAAACTCTGCTTATGGCGGGGTTTTCCTCCCTTTTAGTTCAGCTACAACCCAGGGAGAAAAAAGTTTTTATCTTTACAAGCTGTTCTTGCAGTAGTTGGTGCTGTGATTGCAATTAAGAAACCCTTGTGTTTTAGGCAAATAAATTAGCTTGCTTCTTTGTATAAAGAAATATCTTGCCCCTTGGCCAGCTCCAAAAATAGATGTGGAGTGAAAGTGAAGTGTTTAAGTGCAGCATATGGATTAGCTCATGGGGTGGTGCAAAAGGACGGGATTTAGCCAACTTTGCCTTTTGTGTGGTTCTCCCAAGTCGGGCTGCTGAAGGAAAATGGAGCCGGTTTCCTTTGAGCCAGTGAGTGTGTCCTGTGTGTGGAGCATGCAGGAGCTGCCTGGTTAGGGCAGGATAATTGGGTGATCCTGGTGCTGAGAGACAGATAAACGTTAAAGGAGTGGAAATAGACACTTTGTTGGTTTTGTTCACTTAAATGTTTCTTTTGTACATGGGTGAGCCTCCCTGCAGAAATCTCTTCCTCGAGTCTGTGTTTGCGTCAAAACCTCGGCTCTGCTGAAGCACAGAGGGTTCAAACTTTGCTTTCTGCCCAGAGGCTCCAGTGTGCGACAAGAGCCCAGTTTGGGAGAGAAGAGAGAGGAGCAGCCCAGTGGGAATTCATGGCTTTGGGTTTCTACAGGAGAGTATTTTGTGTTCCTCGGGACATGCGGGCCACGAGAAGGTCCGTGATGGCCACATCTTCCACCACATGGAGGATCCTGCTGCTGGTGGCTGCGTGGCCGAGGCGAGGAGTGAGCGTACCCCTCTTTCAGCACCTGGGAGGAGAAACATGCCCAGCAAGCATCAGACCCTTGGAGGTGGTGCTCACCTTTATCCCTCTGCGTTTCAGACTGGTGGTCACCTGTGTCCGTGTTTAAATGGGACACCAGTACCAACTGGGACCCTGCTCCTTTGATCATTTCCAGATATTTTGATTTGCTGTTGAGCTCTCCTGAGTTTTATGGTAGCACTAAGAAAACGAGGGAGGGGTTGTTAGTTTTGTTTGGTGGAGTCAGTACTGAAAAAGGCTGGGTGCTTTGTAGCACGGTGGGGAACGATGTTGAAATGAGGAGCAGGTCTCTAAATGTAAAGGACTCGGAGAACGAACACAAACATTTCCTCAGTCCCAGGAGTGCAACAATAGCTCATTGTTGGGAGGAAGGGATTGCAGAAAAGCCAGCAGACTCAGAAATAGGGGGTTATTTTCTATAGCTTACTATTTATATTGCACTTGGAGGCTCTTTGGGGACTCGATGTCCAGTTCCTGGAATGTGTGTCCCTTGGTCGAGGAGGGCTGGGTGCGAGCAGAGCGTGTCCTCAGTGGGCATTTGTTCTGCACAATGCCGGGGTTACGCTGCTCCGTGTCCATGCGAGCCCCTGCTCTGCCTCGCAGCCTGGCAGCTGAGGAGACGTCCCCTAAAGAGACAGGACTCTTCTTCCTCCCACCCTCACTTTCTTTCTGCTGTCTATCGGCTGCTGAATGGGTTTGCATTGACCAGAGAGACAAAGGAGCCTTTCAGGCCCCGGCTTTCGCCACAGCCAGCGTGCTCTGGGCTTTTGTTAATGTGCTCAGTCCCCCCTTTCTCCCCGGGCAGCCTCACGCTCATTGTTAATGCAGCTCCGGAGCAGCACTGATAGTTCTGAATTCATTTTGTTTGCTCAGTTCGCAGGAAAAGTTGCAAAAAGCTGCGGAGAGAACGTGTTGCCTCTCAGATTCTCCGCAGAGTATTTTCTTTCATGCCTTTCGCAGGGAAAAGTGGATTGTGTAAACAGATCCCGGCGGATCCGTGCCCGAGCGGAGCGTGGCGGGGCAGCGGCAGCGCCTGCGCGGAGCCCGGCGCCTCGTCCCAGCGCCTGGGAACGCCGGCTGCCTTTCCCCCACCCCGCTGGATTAGGCTCCATGTTGTCCTGTTCGATTTTGTTGCTGCATTAGGCAGCTAAAGGTGTGAGTGTTTATTAAAACAGCTGCTCTGCTAAGCGGCAGTGCTGAGTCGGGGGTGCTGTGTAACAGGTGGGAACTCACTCGGCATCACCCCAGACTGACTCCGTTGTGTGAGGGGGTTGTGGTTTTTAAGGACTTGAAGGCTTGAAGATCCATAGTCTTAAATAACTTAAAGCAACTTCAGATGGATACAGCAACACGGGCATGCAAGGTGGGAGAACCCCCTAGGTCGGCATTTCCTACCACTGCATGGAGATGACCAAAAGCAAAGCTACTTTTCCAATTCCATGTTAATAAACCTGAAAGGTGCTGGTAGGTGCTCTCTAATCGTTATGAAACATCACTATGGAATTAATTCCTGGAAATAAACTGTTAGGAAGCAGCTGATGGAGAGCACTGGTGCGTAGCAGGCACGCAAAAATAAATCCGAATGCTTGTTGGGGGTGAGGATGGAGGGGGAATGGTTGTTTCTTATGGTGAAGGCAGGCAGGTTTTGGGGGGGTTGTGCCCCAAAATCAAATGCACTGTTGAGTGAAACAACAAACTGGGAGGACAGGACAGAGATGAGTTTGATTGTGAAATGAGGTAGTGTCAGCAGTTGAGAGATGACCACAAAGGCTGTTGCAGGATTCAAAGCACCTCAGTGCAGCTGTTTTTTCTAGAAATGGTTGGGGTTTTGGTATTCTGAACCAATTTTTAATAGCATGTAAAGCTGTGTCATCTTTGGTTACCATTGCCCTGACTGACACATGAGTTGTGAGGCTGGGGGAAGTGAGGCCGTGTCTCTGCACCTTCTAAAGGATAACAGAACCCTCTGTAGTGAATATGTGACAAACGGGGAGAAAACCAGCGTTCAGACACGTGGAGGGGCCCGAGCGAGTCACGGAAGAAATCCTTGTCAAGAGAGCATGACTGGTTGGTTTTCCCCCCCAAATGGAGAATGACTTAAACTTCTCAGTAAATGGCTGCTGAGCACACACTTTCAAGCTGGAAAAAGTAACCCCAGACCTGACTGTTCATCAGTCTCCCCCAGCCAGCTCGTGCCTCGCTGATAGAAAGTACCCGTCCTTGCGTGCGCTTGTTTTTAAGGAGCTGAGGGCTTGAAGGTCCACAGTCTTAAATAAATGAAACCACCTTCAGATAGATACAGCAACACGGGGACGCAAGGTGGGAGAACCCCCTAGGCTGGCGTTTCTTTGCCGCCTGCCTGGAGGGATGTGGATCTGTCGGATTGCAGCGTGCTCCATCCTGGAGTGAACGCCCCATCCCTGGCAGTGCCCAAGGCCAGGTTGGACGGGGCTTGGAGCAGCCTGGGATAGAGGAAGGTGTCCCTGCCCGTGGCAGGGGGTGGAATGGGATGAGCTTTAAGAGAGCCCTTCCAACCCACACCATTCTGGGATTCTGTGACCAAAAAAGGCACTAATGTTTCATTAATTAGTCAGAAGGGGTTACTTTATCCAGAAACAACTTCACAAGTGGTCGATCACACAATGCAAACACTCCTCGTGCTTTGGGAAGTGTCGGCCTAATTCTGTTTTTCTTGTCAGAGGGTCTGGTTCTAGTTTTTTGGGGTTTTTTTAGCTTTGGAAGTCAGTGCCTGGGGTGAAATCCCTGTGTGGCAGCAAAGCCCAATAGGGGGAGCGTGAACTTTAACGAAAGCCTTGTCTGAATTCCTTCCAATTTCCTGTACAAAGGATGAGCCTCACCGCGTGTCCAGAAGGCTAATAAATGTAGGGGCTTGTAAATCAAAAGGGAAATGAATCTTGGGGCCTTTGCTTTGCTTAAAAAGTATGGAATGTGTCCATGAGACAACAATCAAATTATCCTTTCTTAATAGTTTCTTTAAAATTTATGCCCAAGCTTACCCAAGAAAGTAAAAATAAGTTGTTTCCTTGGCGTCTTCAGTGAGTAAAACGCTTCTTGGTTCAGTGGTAGAGGGTTTAGACCTCGGGACCGGACCAAATGAGCTGGATTTTGGCACACTTAGCCCTGACTGAAGCAAGGAATGCTCTTCTAATCCCCCCGCCCCCAAAGCCACCCAAACCACAGCGTGTTTCAGCATCACCTGTGGCACAAATCCACCCAATGGCTGTGAAATGCAGGTTTTCTCATCTTGGTTTTCTTTCTGTTGGGAGGAAATCTGCCACCTTCCTCTGCAAGTCTTTCAAAAAGGTTTCTTCTAATAAAAACCTTGGTTTTAGCAGCCCTGGCATTGGCTTCGACCTTGGGTGCCCTTTTTACTGCTCTTCTTTTCCTGTCTTTGATGTTGGAGCGCTGCATATTTGTGGTGATTTCCACAGGCGTGTGCTGTGCTCAGACAGACGTGGCTGCACTTCCGGACTTAGAACACCAGCACTCGGCCTCAGTTTGATTGGGTTTGAGTAAAGAGAGATTTTTGTAATGCAGAACCATCAGCCTGGAACTCTTAAATGAGATCATTAATTATAGTGGGAGCGTCGTCGGAGTGCGGAGGTGGGAAGCAGCTCCGGGATGGCTGGGAGGGGGTTGGTGTCGCCAAGTTAGGAGGGGTCTTGACCGTGCTCGTGTGGTGCTTGACCCTCTAAACTGTGTGAGTTTGTCCCTCCCTCAGCCGTGGGAAGGACAATCCCTGTTTTAGTCCCTTAAGCCTTTGCTATCCAAAAACATAAAATCCAATTGCACGCCTCTCACACTGGCTCAGCTGACCTGGCTCCCGCAGCCGCGGGGGCCTCCGGGGCGGGAGAACCCGGCACGGTGAATGTGTGTGTTTGCCTCGGGTGCTGATGGAAACGCCCCCGGGGCTGGGGCCGTGGTCGCTTTCCTGTTTGGGCTGATCTTGGACATTTCTGTGTTCTGTTTCCCTGACCTGGAGCGCAGGAGAGGAGTCAGAGGGTGACGAGAGGAGTCAGAGGGTGACGAGAGGAGTCAGAGGGTGACGAGAGGAGCTGCTCCTTTGTTTTACTGTGGGGCTCGTACTGAGAGCGGCTGCATTCGCACCCAGCTACTGGGCTTTGAAAGAATTGGATCAGCTCTCCTTTCTGTTCAGGTTCTCACATTCTCTTCCTTAATTTCCCCTCCCATCAGTGTGTTTTCAGCTCCAGCTCTTCTACTAGGAAATAAATACGAATTTGCTTTTTCACACCCTCTTACTAATTCTCACAGTACCTTTCTTGCCCACGGTTCTGTTTCAGGTGTTTGTCGTCTTGAGGTCTCTTTACGTTGTTGTTTTTTTCCTTTGAAAGTCTGAACCTCCTTGGAAATAGGTACATGGAGATTTATTCTGTGGGGATACGGATGATTTGTTGTGACCTCATGCCAAAATCAGTTCAGGGAATGGGGTAGGGAACCACAATTCAAGTGCTTAAGGAATATCTGGCACTGGTGTTTGTTCCTTTTACTAAGTAGTTACTGGATTTCAAAAGCTCTTGGGGGGATGAGAACCCCAAATTTTCTTTTTTCTCTTCCCAAATGCCATAAATATCCATTGCTTATGCTCTACCATCACCCACATCTCTCCAAAGAAAGAGCGAGTCAGCTGTCCCTGCTCAAAGGAGGTATTGAAGAGCCTGAGTCCCGGAAGCTGGCGCAGGCTGGGTCGGGAGCGCTTCATTCAGAGGTTGGGAGGCCCCAGGCCGTGAGGGGGAGGTGGGATCCCAGGGGCTTTTCTGCCCGTGGGGATGAGCAGAGAGCTGGGGCTGAGCAAAGAGTCATTACTGCTGCTCGTTGCTCACCCTGCAAAGTGTGTGAATGCCTGGCTCCGAGCTGAGCCTTTTCATTCAGGCAGCAAAGCATTGCCACGTCCCATGGGGTTGCTCCCAAATCAATGTACACACCTCATCCTCGGAGGCTGAGCAGTGTTAAAAATCATCAGGCTTCAGAAGTGGGCAGAATGCAGTGGATTCTGCTTTGGGTTGGAAGGGCCCTT
Organism: Mohoua ochrocephala; assembly: GCA_013398855.1. Taxonomy (NCBI): domain Eukaryota; kingdom Metazoa; phylum Chordata; class Aves; order Passeriformes; family Acanthizidae; genus Mohoua; species Mohoua ochrocephala. Next base: position 55,059 of record VZTA01004813.1, read on the forward strand.
AAAGCTCCTCCCATGGGCAGGGACACCTTCCACTGTCCCAGGTTGCTCCAAGCCCCGTCGAGCCTGGCCTTGGGCACTGCCAGGGATCCAGGGGCAGCCACAGCTGCTCTGGGCACCCTGTGCCAGGGCCTCACCTCCCTCCCAGGGAAGAGTTTCTGCCCAGTACCCCATCAATCTCTGCCCCCTGGCAGTGAGAAGCCATTCCCCTTGTCCTGCCTCTCCAGGCCCTTGACCACAGTTCCTTAGGGCAGGATGTGAAGGCTGACTTGGGCATTCTCTACTCCTGTGGAGACTGGAGTGGGCTGGATGGAGCAGTGGTGGTGTTCAACCCAGCCTTGGTTGTTGCTTGGTTCATGATGGAGGAGGAGAAAGGGCAGGAGCTGCAGTTTAAGGGGAACCAACCAACTGCTCACTCTGCTTGGCTTTCAAACCTCGTTTCTCACTGTTCTTGCTGTGCCAGTCTTGGGAAGTTCTGAAACGCCTCGTTCCTCCTGCTCCACCTCCAGGAGGTTACAGAGGAGACGTCCCTCCTGACACAGGGTCTGGGGGATGCTGCTGGTCGCTGTGCTTCGGGGCTCGGCTGGGAGCTGGGGAGGAGATGTGCTCCAGGGCTGCCTGGGAGCTCCAGGTGGGACCCTGGCTCCCGTGGGGATCAGCTGGGCTCAGGCAGACACAGCGCAGTCGCTGCTCACGGACCGGTTCTGACGCTCTTACCGACGTCACGAAACAGAAACTCTCTTCTGGAGTCAAGTGCTCTTCCTCTGATGTCCAGAGCCATCTGGGATTAATGCCACTGAAGGAAAAAATGAGATGATGATGATGATGATTGTTATTATTAACTTTTGCTCATGTGGGAGTCCCTGTCCTTCTGCAGCGGGAGTGTGAGACCCAGGAGCCGGGGAAACATGCGGAAGCTGATTGTTCAGTGTAGATTTCAGCACCTCCTTACAAAGTAGCAGATCAGGCCAAGCAACATAAAATGAAAATAATCAAAGTGGAAATCGGTTTATCCATAACAAACTTAATTCTTCACTATTTCATAGGAGCTGCATGGTGAAATTGTAACTTTTTTTGCTTGAGCACTGTTCTGTGCCTTAATGTTCCTTTCTCCCCGTGGCCACTGGCCCCAGCTCTGCGCCTGCCGTGCAGCGAACGGCCTCGTGTGGGTGTTTCCATAGCTCAGCTCATCTCAGGTTCCCAGCACCACTCAGAGGGTCCTAAAAAGTGCTCTGATTTTTCCATTCAAGAGCCCCTGCTTTCCTGGATGGGTACCAGCTCTTCTGTTGAGGAAACAGGAGAGGACGGAGCCTGTGGGGTGTGTTTGAGTGGGATGAGGCTTTCCTCAGGTGGAGGGATTTTTAACCCTGGAAGCAACAATAACAGTCAGGCTTCACTACCTCAATCCCTTCAGTTAGGAGAAGATTCCTAAAGGATTTTTCTTTTTCAGGACTCTTTTTTCTGTCATAACAGGGAATTTATTTTCTAGTAAATAGCAGAAAGTAACTCCCTGCTGTGTGTGGGATCATGCCTGGATTGCTTTGGGATCTGCCATGGTACATGTCAGCCAGTGTTTAGACATGTTGGCTTTTCCTTGGGTGCCATGGCAGCACCTCACCTGACCTGTGACAGTTTCTGTGACCCCACCCGTGACAGAGATGGTCCTTAAAGCTTTTCCCCTCTGCCCTACAAGCCCTGATGTGCTTTCTGCCGCTGCAGGGCTCTGTCACTGCAGGCTGTAGATCAGGATTACATTTACCCACCTGGCTGAGCAACCACTTCTGCTTGGAAAACAGCCTTCTCTGTCCTTTCTCTGGGCACAGATCCTCACTTGGCCTCCCAAAAGCTTTTTGATTTCTTATTTTTGCCAAAGGCCTAGTGTGGGGTCACCGTGATGGCTCAGGAGCGTCTCTGGGCACGTTGGGTGTGAGTCAACACAAATGGAAGCTTGAACAGCAAGAGGAAAAAGCCTTTTTATGGAGCCAAGGCCAGGTACTTCAGGCTACGGCAAGTGTGATTAAATGAATTGGAATTCAAGATCTGGAGCTCCTGCTGGGGATTTCCAGTTGGGTTTCCCCTTCGAGAGCGTCGTTGGTTGTATCGGAATAGGGGAGAGATTAATAACCCGTGGGATGAAAGGGAAGAAAGTGTGTTACGTAAAAGCGAGGAGGGCTGATGAAATAGCTGACCTTGCAAAATGCTTTCTCTTGGCTGTGTGCTCTTAAATATGGAGGAGCACATCACAGGATGTGGATACAATCCCTTGGTTATATTTAAAATATGGAGAGGCAGCATGCTTCATATTCCACTTAACTGGAGGAGCAACTTCCCAAGCAAACTCTGATCCACGACCCTAAGAAACCTCACACCAATCCACAGGTAGTGTGTGTGGTTTATACAAATTTGGACATTCACTTAAGTAAATCCTGAAATCACATGTGTATTTACTATAAATGATTCTGTAATTGCCTGTATTGTCAATTAATCCATTCAGTGAACGTGTGTGAGAAGTTGCGAACAGCTCAGCTCAGCACACCTTAATTAATGGAGATGGTCTCTGAAGAGCTCTGTGGGTTAGCTGGGCTTGGATGCTTTGGAGTTTCACAGCATCTGTTTTCTCTTTTTCCTTATGGAAAACTCAGTTGTCTCTGCAGTTTTGCAAACTCATTCTCTACAGGTCCTTAAAAATTCCTTTTTTAAGTAAACAGACTCAGCCAAAGTGACACAGACTTAACCAAAGTGCTTTAGATTAAATGTGAATTTGCCTGGCTTTGAGAAAGCTAGGTTTTTAGTTGTTTTTTTTTTGCATTCTGATCATTTGTGGCTAAAAATGTGATGATTTTGGGAGATTGGAGCGTTCAGGGGTGCAGGTCTGGCTGTGCCTGTACTCAGCACCAATTGCAGGAAACATCAGCCGATGTTACATAACAGGTACAGAATTGCACAGCAATCCAAGGGTATGGTTAGTGAAACTTCTGCTGGCAGAACTGGGGCAAAAATGCTGCAGGTATTCGTGATTAGCCCCTATTTTATTTTTTTAAAGGAATATTGGGTTTTAATCATAGGTGGAAAAGCTGTAAATCCATCCCTTTTGTTGGACATAATGCAAATGTGCAGGTAGGACTTTGTCCAAACTGGGATGCAAACCTTATAAATGCTCCTGGGCTGCTGTTCCTGTACAGTATTTAAGGAATATATTTCAGCAGTGTCTGGGGAAATGAAAAGTTCCTTTACTGGTAGCAGCAGCATAACTGCACTGGAAATGGGGGGGTGTTGTGCCGCCGTCTGAGCCAGAGCAGCTTTTCCTGCCTCGGAAAATCAGGGCCGTGTTTGTGCTGCCCAGGTGAGCGCTGACCTCGGATACTCCTGGCTTACGTTAAAGCCACTCGGTTGCGTAAGTGGCTCCCGCACCTCTCAGTTCTTGTGCCATCAAATGACTCCGTTTGCCCAGGGGAGCCTTAGCGCGCCTAACCTTGGCATTTGCTGGGAAAATAGCGGAGCACGGAGTGAGATGACTCAGGAGAAATGGGAAGGGCGGGATACTTTTCATCCTAAAGCATTATGGAAGATTATGGAACGAGAGCTCTTTATGCAGATAGGGGTGTGATAAGTGTTGGAAAAGCAACTTGTGGTGCTTCGGGCATCCAGGAAAATTGTTTTCAGTTAAATCTGCTTAAAAATCTACATCGCTCTGGATTTTTTGCTGTGCAGCACGAGGATGCTTTAATTGTTCCTGGATCTAAGAGGCTTTAATATATATCTCCAATAAAACAGGCATAAAATTTCCACCTCCAGCATGGAGGTTCCCAATGGTGGTGTAAATATCCACGTGCCTGACCCCTCTGGTGATGGACACGGTTCCTTGCTGCACTGAGGACAAACGCCCCAAAATGATCCTGGTGATCTTTGTCCCTGTTCCTGTGGCTCTGTGAGGGAGCTCCTGTCCTGGGAGCTTTCCCCAGGGCTGTACCCTCTGTCAGTGCTGGTGAGCTGCTCCTTGGGGTCCTGGGCCTCAAAGCTGTCTCCCACCTCGAGGGACCCCCTCAGCTGAGGAGGGCACGGGCCCAGGGTCCCAGATAACACCATTGCTTCATCAGCGTGGAGCAGAGTGCAGCCAGTTGCACAATTGCTGCTGCATGACTCTTTCTCAAGTTCTGCCAGAAAACTTCCTGCGCTGAAGTAGCACGAGCTGGAAACTCCTTCCTTAACAAGCAGTCTGTCCTCCAATACCAGCATTGCTTCCTCTGAGGACCTCATACGAAATTATCACAAAAAAGAGGAAGCTGGCTGAGTAGCGGCCACGTATCTCTGGTATTATGGGGTATTTTAAACAGGCTTGTTCCTTGGGCACTTATATAGGTAGATTATATATGGACTTACGTTGGACTCGAGCTTGGGAGCAGCCACAGGTTTGGTGCTGTGGATGTTCAGCAGCTTCTGGGCACAATTCTCATCTGGAGGAAGGCTAAATGACAATTATCTCCTGTACAGGGATGAGGGAGGGCTTCAGCCTTCTGTCTCTGGTTCCATTGGGCTAAAACCTTCATGAATTTTTGGTACAGAACTTTACAGTTAAGCACAAATGGTCACCTCCTCCTTCCCCTCCCTTCTGCTTTGAAGTCCTCGGATGGCTGGAGGGAACTGCCTGCATGGAGACATGTGCCCTGTAGCTCCTTGTGCCAGCTGGGAATGCCCCATATCTTGAATTGCGAGACCTTCATGCCTAGATTTCAATGGTAGAGTCCTTGATTTTACTTTTTTCCAGTGTTGACTGTTATTTTTTGCTTGTCATGTCCATTAGAAACATTCCCTGGGTGTAAATTAGTGCTCAATGCTCCACTTAGTGTCACTTCCTACAAAGACTGTTCCCACCAGTGCGCTAAGAGGTGGGAGCTGGGATAATTCATGAGCTCCAGGCTGGACCCTGTTTGTGATCTCTCCTCGCTCCATGTTCCCAGTGCTGGTGATCTCCTTTCCCACAGCGCTTAATCCCTAAACCAGAAAAAGGAACGGTTTAAAGCCCCTGGCCTGGCAGGTGACGTGGAATTGCAGCCTGACCCCTGCATAAACTTCTCTTCCCTTGGAATTCTGCCTTCCAAACACCCTCCTGCGTTACAGTCACCCTTGGGTCACACTGCAAGTGGTTTGGTCAGGGGGCTGTGGAGGGGCAGATCCCAGAGGGACGGATCCCAGACATCCATCTCAGCTCAGCTTGTGACCGTAGCAGTCGGTGGTGGTTTTTAAACAATACTGGGAGCATCTGTAGGGGTGGAGCTGCAGGATTTGGACCCGTCCCATGGAACGGGATGGGGTCGTGCGCTGCTGGACACGGCTCCGGGTGGAAGGGTGCCCTTCCCAAAGTGTCTTTCCAGGGGAGGCAAGAGCTGACATGTTCAAGGTGGTATGTAAAACATCTCCTGAAAGCCTCAGCGTGCTAATGAACTAATGGCACTGAAATGAATTGCTAATTAAAGAATTAGAAGCCTTCAAATCAGGTAGTAGCATAGGGAACAATCTCAGTGTTGAAGGGAAGCAGTGAGGAAATCTGTTCTCGGATAAAGTGTTGCTTTCCCCCCATATTTCCTTATTTTTTCTTTGGTAAATGCATGACAAGTTCTGTGTCCTGCCCGGGGCCCGTGTTGCCTCGGGGCTCGGGTGTTCCTTGTGGTGTCTGTGTCGGTTCTCGCTCCTTTGCTCTGCACCGCTTCCCTTCACCGGCACAGACTCCATCCCTCAGGAATGAGCCGCATCCTGCCGACATTCACCTCCCTGCCGTCTCACATGAAGGACTAAAATAATCCTGGAGAATCACAGGGCTCCTTGTGACTCCAGCTGGTGTGAACATGCCCATTGCTTTACTTCCTTTCTCATAGCTTCAAAATCCACTTTGGCCCCTCGGGGCCGTTCTCCCGGCTCCAGCACGACTGTCGTGGAGGTGTGGAAACACGAGGAAGAAGGGAAGAGCGTGGTGTGTAGGAAGAGCCTGGTGTGCAGCCATGCCCAGTCCCTCTGCTGGAATGCAAAAGAGGCAAAGCCACGGAGCAGGACGGGGAGTTCTGCCCTGGCTGAGAAAGGCACCGGCCTCTGGTTCACAGTGTGGATTTTGGGATGTTCCGGGGGTGCTTCCATGGATGTGGTTTTGTGTTGGGATGAGAGATGTCCCTCTGAGCTGCCCTGGGAAGGATGGATCTGCCTTTGCTGGCTGGGCTGTGTCTTCACCCTGGTCTCAGATGTGATGATCATGTGAGCGTTCGGGGATTTAAATCAGCTCACGGAATCCACGGAAAACTTCACCCAGCCAGGAAAAAAAAATAGTTTTCTCTTGAATCACCAGGCTGAGCTGGTTCACCAAGGAATCTTGTGATCCTTAGTCCTTTCTGAGGGACATTATTCCTTGCTGAGGGAGGTGGCAGAAGCTGTGGGTGCCAGCGTTTGGCAGCCAGGTTGGATTGGGATTCCCTGGAAGCTGACCAGTGTGGCAGGGGCTAGGGAAGCACTGTGCCCTCAGGGAACCATGCCTTTGTTTTCTTCCCTTTTCCCGGGGACACTGGGGCTGCCCCGTGACCTGGAGTTATTCCCCCTCGACCCTTTAATTAACAGGAACCTCTGGAAGGTTTCTGAGCGACACTCCACGGGGGCAGGGGGTGCGAGGGGAACATCAGCTTTTAGATCTACAGCTTGCAGCACCTTTGAGGTCTCTGTTTCTTTCCCTACTCTGCCACCCAGGCATGGATTGATGGAGGAATTGCAGGATGGAGGACTCGGGGTTTTTCCCAGCTCTTTCTGGTTCTGATCCAGGACTGTCCCTTGTGTTTTGGAAGCATGAGATGTGCAATGTAAGAGCCATGTAAAATTGTGAGAGCCACTGACTTCAGTCACTTGCACAGTAAATTATTATTGTTATTATTATAATTAATATGATTTATTACTTTCATTTTACTTGAATAGGTGAGGGTTTTTTGTGTTGGAAGGGCAGCAAGGTGAGGTGCTGGTGCAGAGGTAGGCAGTCTGCTGGCTAACGCTAAAAGGGATTTTATTTTTGTCAGGGCCACAAAAATAAGTGTTTGGGTGGCAGGGGAGCTTCAGAGCTTTGTCTCATTTCAGGGAATAGCAGGGGTGTAATAGCTACATAAAAATCATCTAATTAAAAGAAGCAGCAGAGCTATTTAGGCTTGTGAACTGCCACTAAAATGCTAATTATTTTGGAATATGAGAATGTCTGGAAAAGCTTCTTCATCGGGAATCGTGAAGGTTTCTCACGTTTGAATCAAGTTCTTGGGTTATATAGAAGCCCAGAATGGTCTGGGCTGGGAGGGGCCTTAAATCTCATCCAGTCCCACCCCCTGCCAGGGAACAAGGGACAGGATGAGAGGAAATGGCCTCAAGTCGAGCCAGGGGAGGTTCGGGTTGGATATTGGGAAAATCTCTTCACTGAAAGGGTGGTCACAGGCACTGGCACAGGCTGCCCAGGGCAGTGCTGGAGTCCCCAGCCCTGGAAGTGCTCAGAAAAGGTGAGGATGTGGCACCTGGGGACATGGTTGGTGGTGAACACGGCAGTGCCGGGTTAATGGTTGGACCCCGAGTCTTGGAGGACTCTTCCAACCCTGATGATTCCATGGCTCTGCTGTTTAGGATCACCAGGTTACGTTCAGATCTGCCTCTGGGGTTACTGCGTCCCCGCAGTCCTGTGCAGGGATGTCCTTAGGGAATCTGCACCAGGAGCATTTCATGGGGCAGCCTTCCCCTGGGTGACAGCTCAATCCTCTATGTCCTCTCCATCCATGCCTGCAGGATCCTGCCCTTTGGATTGCACCTTCCTGACAGTGATTTCCCACTGATGCCACCTGACAACTCGTAGGTGCCACCAGTGCCCACCCTTGCCCTCAGGAGCCTTGGGAGCAGAGGCTGGTCTGTTCTCTCTTTTCTGCCAGCAGCTGCCCAGGGATGGCTCTGAGAGCATCCAGCTGCTGCAGTTGCTTTCTTTCCCAATCAGCTCATCCCGTGATAGGAACCTAGGGCTGCATTTGGAGTTTTAAAAGGCAAAAACGAAAGGTCTGGGAGGAGGGACTGAGTGATAGGAAGTTGCTGTGTCGTAAGGAGGGAACTGTAGTGATGGGATAAGGAGTTATGGGTTCAAACTGAAAGAGGAGGAATTTAGGTTAGATAAATAGAAGAAATTCCTCTGTGTGAGGGTGGGGAGGCCCTGGCACAGAGCAGCTGTGACTGCCCCTGGATCCCTGGCAGTGTCCAAGGCCAGGCTGGACGGGGCTTGGAGCAGCCTGGGACAGTGGAAGGTGTCCCTGCCCATGGCACCAGGTGGAACTGGGTGATCTTTAAGGTCCTTTCCAACCCAACCCATTCTATGATTTCCTTTCCCATCCTTGCCCTGCTGTTTCGGAACCCTCAATGGGTTCTTGACCCACAGACCTCCCAGGCAGCTGGAAGTGGGTTCTCCAAGAACGTCACCCCAGCTGTGGTAGCAGGGTGACAAAGATCTTACCTAGGGCATGTTGGATGTGATTTATTCCCACACTTGGCTGGTGCCTGGGAATGTGCAGCTCCTCTGAAACAGCATCAGGGAGATGCAACAGGGAGATTCCCTGCTTTTATATACCTGTGAATCACCTGTAAATGTGCATTTACACATTGTAGGATCCTTACAAACACACTCTGCCTGCTCCGACCCTGTGTTTTGATCACTTGGTACTTGTTTTAAGAAACAAGAAAATGATGTCTTGGTGTAGACCTTAAGATGACAAACAAAAATCCAGGTTTGCCTTTAATATGTGGATGTAAAGAGCAGCAGCACCAGAATCCTTCATTCTCACGCCTTGGCTCTCTCCTTGGGCAGAAAGCAAAGAAAAGCTTAATCGTTGCTGAGAGCAGCACAGCTCTGGCAGAGATCTGGAGTCATTTCATGGGATTTTAGGAGATCTTTAGCCCTTTATCACATGGCATGAGCCCAACTTCCTGGCATTGCCCTGCCTGGGACTTTTGGGCTCTGTTTTTGGGGCCAAGCTGTTCTGAGCCGGCTGGGTGTGCGTGCTGCCGGCGTAACACAGCTCTGCTTCCAAGTTATTGGGTGCATTTTGGAGTACAGGCCTCATCTGGAATATCTCCGTGGGACGCTGGCCCACCAAAGCCCTCCGTAACTTAGGGCCGATTCTGCAGAACTCAGCTGGACTCTCCAGGGCTCACCTTGTTGAGCCTTTTTCCCCCACCTTAATATTTTGGGCTGTTGATAAGGCGCCTGTCCTGGGGTTGTGGCTGCAGATCCGTGAGGAATCACTCGGTGCAGCAGGGGCTGTTGGTGGGGCTGCTCCAGGTTCCCGAGCGTTGCCTGTTCCCTGCAGCCTAATGGGAGTTTCAGTTAACACGGACAAGTACAATCATAAATAACCCTCCTCAAATTAAATGGAATTTTAAGGCCACGTTGGCACATTCCCCGTGATGCCGTTGCCTCTCCGTGGCAGTGCCACGATTTCCAGCTGAAGGGAGCTGATGAGATGTATTGGCTTTTTCATCTCTTAGAAGAGTCCATGTATTTTGAGAATAAAATGTGAATTGATAAAATTTGGAAGGGGCTGGTGTTTTATGGAGGAAGGAGGACAAGTCAGCTGGTGAGAAGGTGTCTGTAGCTGAGCAAGAGATGCTCTCTGGCACGTCGTTCACCTCGTCACCTGAGCTGGCACGGGCATGACCCAGGGAGCCTCTGTGGCTTTTTTTTTGGTAATTACTAATATTTCACAGCTTGGTTCGAACCTGGGATTAACCTTATTCAGGCTGCGCTGTGAAAACCCACTTCTGGGAGTGTTAAAAATACACCTCAAAGTTCACAGTTACAGAAATATTCCGTGCATCGCCTCCAGACCCGTCCCCCACCCACCAGCACCCCGCTTCAAGGAAAATCCCAGCAGGATTAGCAGGGTTTAGACACAGTTTCTTCCACCCCAAACAACCTTTCCAGGTCTCAGCTGAAAATAGCCAGTTTGCCTCCGTGCTGAGGTTGCAGTGGAGGGAGACAGAGACGAGCTAACAAAATCAGGTCGCCCTTAGAAACCCGTTTGTATTGGGCAGAGGAGTCAATTGGGGGTTTGTGGGGTGCGGGTCCTGCCAGCCCCCGGGAGCTCCTGCTCTGGGGTGATTTAGTGCGGGCGAGCTGTCTCCGTGCTGGTTAATTTAGAGATGCAAAACTGAGCCTGGAAGTAATGAGCTCTGGCTAATTAGGTGCTTGTCTGCAGGTGGAACTATTGCAGCTGGTGCTCCCAATATTGCTGGTTTGTATTTGAAAGCGTCACGGAATCAGTGGGATGCTGGGAATACAGATAATTTGCAACAAAGGGGTTTTTTTCTGTTATCTTCCCCCTAGCCCCCAGCTTTCCTTTGGCATTCCCATTTGGCTTGACTGTGAGATTATCATACGTGGACCAAAGATGGAAGGGAAAGGGTGAGGGGCAAAGGGCTTTTTATACAGGCAGATACTGACAGGACAAAGAGGAACGGCTTCCCACTGCCAGAGGGCAGAGATTGATGGGATACTGGGCAGAAACTCTTCCCTGGGAGGGCGGGGAGGCCCTGACACAGGGTGCCCAGAGCAGCTGTGGCTGCCCCTGGATCCCTGGCAGTGCCCAAGGCCAGGCTGGACGGGGCTGGGAGCAGCCTGGGACAGTGGGAGGTGTCCCTGCCCATGGCAGGGGTGGCTCTGGATGGGCTTTGAGGACCCTCAGAACCCAGACCAGTCTGGGATCCTGGGATATTTTGTGGAGTGGATACTTAGAGGGATGTGAGCTGGAGGACTCGGAGACGTGCTCGGGTACGAACAGGACGTGCGCTGTGGCTGTGGCTGTGGCTGCTGCAGTGGCTGCTCAGACAGAAGGCTGGGGGTGTGCCAGGGGGCTCTGCCCCCGACCTGGGGCCGCGCGGTCGGACGTGCCAACGCCCGCATCCACGGATTCCCAAAACGTGTCGGGAGTCCCGAAGGGACCGGAGCCGGGGTCTGAATAGCGGCAGGATGCTGGGGGAGGGAGAGGGGCAGCACGCTGCTCAGCGAGTATTTGAAGGTCACATTTTCCTCTCAAGCTGCACTTTTCAGCCCTGGAGAGCTTGTTTTCCGACAGGCACTGAGGTTCATCGGGGTTCGTGTGCCCCTTTGCTTTGGGAAGCTCTCCCTGTTCCCGTTGGGCTCCGTGCAAGCGCAGCTCAGGGGACGTTGTGTGGCAGACAGCAGGGAAAGGCAGTGCTTGGGATTATTCGGAAGCTGATGCTGAGATTAATGATACATAATTAGGTAAAAAGCTCAAGATGTATTTCGAGGCAAGTTTTGTTATGGAGAGAGTGCTCATTTAGAGCATGGCATAAGCTGGGATAAGCAGGGAAAGCCTCGCTGTAACATTTGGATCCAGACAGAGCTTGGGGAGGATGATTTAATGAGCAGTGCTTAATGCAGAGGGATGGACAGGATGATAACTTCCAGTTATCATCTCAGAGTTCAGTTGGGGAGCAAGGAACGAGTCCTGCAGTTGGGGATTTTGAATGAGGCAATAAAAGAGTGGTGAAACATCAACAATATTTATGTAGGTGCATTTCTGGTACAAAAGGAGAAGATAAATACCTTATTTAAGGTTTTGTTCCAAGTATAAAACAGCCCATAAACAAGAACTTAAAGAGAATTCAGTGATGCAGTTTAATACACAAAATACATGAAGGATTAAAGAGGTTGTTTGTACAAACACTTCATTGATCCACTTAAAATTTATATGTCTGATAAATGGCAGTTGGGCTGTGAGCATTGACTACACATGTGGCACTAAGGAGCTTTATACGGGGCCATAAAATGTTGAAACAAGCTTAATAATGTCCTTTGCCATCGGATCCCTCTGGGAATAAGTCGTTCTGGAAAGTGGCGGACCCCGGAGGTTTGCATCTTCTCAGGAATGATGTACTGCTCTGTTAGAAATTTCACTTTTAAACCGTGAACCCCATTTTTGCCACTTTGCAAACACTTTTTATTGTGTTCCTCTGTTTTTAAAACATTTGACTTGCCAGAAAAAGTCCTTAGATCAGAATTAAGTATTGGTGTAAAGCTGCCATGGGCTTTTAAGGAATTCCTCACCTGCAGCTCTTAACACGTGGCCGTATTCCTGAGTGCTCATGCCAGCAAAAAGTTGTATTTTATTTTTCCCTGGTATAATAACAATAAACACCAAGCACCAACACACCAGTGCCCCATTGGGGCTTGACTTGTGGTGTAGGGAGGGCTCGGAACTGTGCTTTGTTTTGACATCCCATCACGTTGTGCAAGAGCAGTTGCATCCCGCTGAGAAAACGGAAATAAAAGCACTCTTTTCATACAGAGGCCACTTCGTTCCTTTGAGACTCAGCCAAAAGGCCTGATCCCCTTGTCGGGAATCCACTAGCAAAAAAACCCTGAACAGACAAAAAACCCCACCCAAACACACCCTAAAATGAACCACAGTCTCTGCAAGGATGGGAGATGGGACGTGTCGTTGGATGGAGGCAGGGGAAGGCTTAGAGAGGGTCAGCGTTTTATTAGGTGGGGTCTTGAAATGTTTCCCAAAGTCCCTGAATTATGTTGGTCTTGATTTTTGTGATGTTAATTATCCCTCACGAGCAAGAGCGGCTCAGCTGTGAGGGGTCAGGGTGCTCGAGTCCTGGAAGAGCTGAAAACGTGGAGGTGACAGGGAATGGGGGAAATCAGCGTGGGCCTCTGTAATTAGGGGTTGGATTCTGCAGATACACGGGAGGATTGAATTATGGTCACCCCGGCAACATCCGTCCTGCCTTTCCCTAAGTTTGGAGTTACTTGCTTTGTAACCTGACTTTTATTTTTCCTTGGAAGAAGTCAGTTTGGTTGTCATGTTTCAGCACGGAGAGATGACAACACTGTTTTGATCTTATATGTTTTTAATTTTTCCCAGGTGATGTGTCACTTGGTGGAGTTTGCTGTGGGATTTTGTTGTTGTTTTGTTTTTTAAAGGCTGTAGTTTGCTTTGCCAGCATTCCTTCCTCGGGCTTCTGAAATGTGATCTGTCAAAAGAGGGATTGATTTCGAAGGGAAAATTGATTGCTGAAGTAGTTGCTAAGTAAAGAGGTTCGTGGTGCTACATTTGGGAGCAGCAAGATGAAAGCTGAGGGGAAACAAGCTGCAAAATTTCCTGCTGAGGAGTTTGTGCTGTGATTTAATTCTCCTCTGATAGGGAGCACTGATGCTTTCTGAGCTCCTCATTCACTGCCGCGCAGCTTTCCAAACCACTCCGTGCTGTGGGGGAGTTCATCTTTTCCCCGTAGCCTTTCCTTTATAAGCATGGCTTGATTATTATCCCCTATCAGCTTGCTGAGAGGAGCACGGTGCCATCCCTCCCATCCCTTTTCCCTGCATGCACAGCACAAAAATCGGGGAAGCAGCGAGGTTTCGGCAGTGTTGAAGTGTTTGGGTACCACACCCCGCCGGGGCCTCGCTCCGTCCCCCCTTGTGCTGCCTCTTTAAGAGCTGAGGCTCTGCCTGCGCAGGGATGGGCAGGAAGAGCTCCGGAGCCATCCCGGCGTGGCACGGATGGGATGTGGCCGTGATGGGATGTGGCCGCGATGGGATGTGGCCGCGATGGGATGTGGCCGTGGGCTTCGCTGATGGATGCGGGGACAGGACATGGCACTGAGCCAGCTCGCGGACAGAGCTCTCCGGGATCTGGCTGACAGAGCTCTCCGGGATCTGGCTGACAGCTTTCTGGGATCTCACTGCCAGAGCTCTCCGGGATCTGGCTGACAGCTTTCTGGGATCTCACTGACAGAGCTCTCCGGGATCTGGCTGACAGCTTTCTGGGATCTCACTGACAGAGCTCTCGGGGATCTGGCTGACAGCTTTCTGGGATCTCACTGACAGAGCTCTCCGGGATCTGGCTGACAGCTTTCTGGGATCTCACTGACAGAGCTCTCGGGGATCTCACTGCCACAGCTCTCCAGGATCTCACTGACAGCTCTCTGGGATATTGCTGCTGGAGCTCTCCAGCATCTCACTGCCAGAGCTCTCTGGGATACTGCTGCCAGAGCTCTCTGGGTTCTCGCTGCAAGAGCTCTCCAGGATCTCACTGACAGCTCTCTGGGATATTGCTGCTGGAGCTCTCTGGGGTCTCACTGCCAGAGCTCCCTGGATCTCACTGCCAGAGCTCCCTGGGTTCTCACTGCTGGAGCTCCCTGGGTCTCCCTGCTGGCACTCTCTGGAGCTCACTGCCAGGTAGGACCGAGCGCGCCGAACAAAAGGCTTCGCCCCGCAAGTGGAGGACGGTGGAGCTGGGAAGGATGGGGTGATGCCAGGGAAGCTCCAGCTGCTGTGACTGGCAGAGCTTTTCCCTTTGAACCTTTTCAGAGCCGTGCGGTTTCCCAGCCGGCTCAATGAAGTGTTTCTGCTGTTGGGATGTTCACCTCCTGCATTTTAATTGCATGGTGAATAGAGAAGAGGCTGCGGAGGAGAAGCACGCTCCTGTAAAGCTCCCTGCCATCACATCCCTGCATGCTTGGAGGGGTTTTATAGATTCCTTGCTCCAAAAAGCTGAAAGAAATGCTCGAATGTGATGTGGTTTCTTGCCCTTCTGTAATCTCGCCTGACGGTTTTTCCTTGGCTTTTTTAATGCACAGTTTCGGTACAAGCGGGGACACGTGTGGGGATTATATAACCCTGGGGAAGCCGGTGGGAGACTGGCTCCGTTTCTGGGCAGGGATGAAAATCAGGAGTTCTGGAATGGTTTTGTGTGAGGTGTTTGCATAGGCGCCCGTGGGCACCGCTGGTGTTTTTACTGCTGGGAAAGGGCGCTTCCTCGGAGCTGTGAGCTGGAAGGGGAGGAGAGGCCAGCGGTGCTTGGGGTAAAATGGTTGCTAGTTGCTGAAATGAGCACCATTCGAGGGAAAATGAGTCCATTTTGGGAGAAAATGGAATAATGTTCTTTCCCTCTGCCTCCAGTCTCGGTGGAGCAGAGAAACCTGCACAAATTCCTGCTGGAAGGGCTGATTTTGGTGTGTGTTTCCAGGTCATTCATTGCTGTAACAGCACCCAGAAATCTCGTAGAATTGCAGTTTTGTAGTATGATTGGAACAAGCAGAGCAGTGTGATACGAGGAGGAGATTTCTGCAGGAATTCCTGCTGACTGTCATTTCGCTCAGCATTTGGCAGTGTCACTGATTGCTCCAGCAGCTCCAGGCTGGATTTTTTTTCCTTAATCGCTTTACAGAGCAGTCACATCTTCCCCTCTCCTCGGAGTGTGGCTGTGGCTCTCTAATTAACAGAGATCCTCCTCTTTTTAGGGAGATTTTTGGTTTCCAGAAAAATTCTGTTTGGTTTCCAGCCGGCGTTCCTTCTCCCAGTGGGTCTGTAATAGCTCCTGAAATTCCCCAGCTTGTAATCACTGCTGCAGCCAGATGGGGACTAGGTGGAACTCCCAGTGCATCTGTGCCTGCATTTATGAATCTGCCAGAAGTATCTCACTTAGGTGAGATTTTAAATATATATTTCATGAGTTAATGAGCCCTGAACAGCAACGAGGAGAATCCAGCGCTGGCACTGCCAGGGTTGCCATCCTTCTCCTGGATCCCGGCGTGATGCTGATGGAGCAGGGAGAGCTCTAAGGAGTTGTTCAGCCTGACATGAGCAAAGCAGAGGCTGCAGTTCCACTTTACCAACCCGACGGTGCTTTAAGAGGTTCTCCTTGGGTTTAAGAGGGTCTCTTTGCTCCTGCTCTTCTGCTTCATTGCTCTCCTCGTCTTTCCTCCCTGTGGAAGGAGCTCTGAAAACTGTGTGAGGTTTGGATTATCTTTGCTTTTCCCCCCCTCCCTCTCCCTCCCCACCCTCCCGGATCATTTCGGAGCATAGTTGCACAAGTCGGTGATGTGGGTGGCAAGGATGCAGGGGAGGAGGAGGGGGAGGAAGAGGGAGGGCACAGGATGCTCCTGAATTGGATCTCAGCATGGCAGGGTAGTAACACGACAGAGCTGCCTGAGTCGCTCAGGGTGTCCCGGTGTTCCTGGCTGGGGTGAATCCAGCGGGGCTGGGCTGCCTGGACTTCAACTCCTGCACTTGCCTGGCTGTGCTGGGGCAGCCCCAGGGCAGCGATCCCAAGGCTCGTGCTGCTTTTGGGGATGTGCAGCCCCGGTGGCACCCAGATCTCTGTGTGAGAGCAGATGAGTGAGTGCCCTGGGGTGGTGTGGGTGTGGGTGTGGATGGGATGGCGCTGCTGGATGAGGTTCTGCTTCCCACCTGCCTGCCCTGACCCGCTCACCTCCCTTGGTGCAGCATCCGTGCTGTCACTTAACCCATTCCTAGGAAAAGAGCCTCATTAGCACAAGTCGTGATGAGCTTTGCTGTCACCCTGGCTCGCTTCTCCTGCAGTAGCAGCAGCTGCTGTCCCAGGACAGGCTCCTGTGGCAGGGAGAGGGAGAGGGAGGGTGGTGAGTTCCACTGGGGAGCAGGAACGAGCTCCAAGAGGCTTGTGGGGAACCGGGAGCCTTTCCACTTGCCCAGCTCCTCTCAGAGAAGCTGGAATCTCTCCACTTGCCCAGCTCCTCTCAGGGAAGCAGGAACCTTCCCACTTGCCCAGCTTCTTGCAGAGAGTCAGTCTATGGATGCCACAAGTCGGATGCTGGAAATAATCACTTTCTCCAACCATTGTTTCATTAAGGCTTACTGGAATTTAAGGCATTTTGTTCCTGTCAGTCTTGTGGCCAGGTCAAGTCCTTTGGCAAAAAGGACTTAAAAGGTTTCTTTTGGATCTGATGAGAATCATCCCTTCCTAGGAGAGATCTTAAACAGTGACTCCAAACTCTGCAAATCCGTCTGAACTGCTCCTTCCTTCAGGCAGCTCTTCCTGGGTGCAAAAAGAGCGGTTGCTCTGCTCAAAGGAGATTATTTCCTCCTGACTTATATAAGTTCTAAAATAAGAAAATAAATCCCAACCTTGTCAAGGATGAAACCGTTTTCCAAACTCAGGAATGATCCCTTTTGAAGCAGCGATTGCTTCAATGAATTGTCAGGAGTGCCTGGAGATGGGAAATCTCAGCTGTGACACAAGGGGGGCAGCTCCATCCCGGGCCTCGGGCTGTCATCCCTGTCATAGGGATGTTCTGGGGGAGAGGGAATGGTGCTACAGCAGGAAATTGGAGTTTTCATTCCATCTTCCAGTGTGTTTTTAATCCTTCTCTCCCAGATTTTGGCTTTTTTGTTGCTATTTTCCAAAACTCGGGGGTGAGTGCGAGATCCTTGGGACGAAGGCCAGGAGGGGCTCTGTTGAAGTTGGTGACAAATCTTGCTGTTGTTTGGCTGAGTGAGGGTTTTAAATCCCATTTGGTTGTTGAAAACCTCTCTGTTTATCAAATGGCACCACTCGGGCCTGAGCTGGCAGATGTGAGAGTGCAGATCTGAGAGCCTGAGACCCTGCAAACAAATTCCTGCCCTCGTTAAAAGAAGGCAAGAAGAGACGTGGGGTGAATGAGCACCAGCCTGGGCACCAGCAGGGCCGGATCCTGATCCAGCAGGGCCGGATCCCGTTCCTGCTCTCGTGTCCCGGAGCTGGCCGTGGGCTGTCCCCTGTCCCCTGTCACCTGCCACGGTGACAGGCCACGGCCTCCCTGCAAAGGTGTTGCTAAGGTCAGGGCTGGGCTCTTCCCAGCATAATCCCATCAAGCAGCTTTTTATTGTGTCTGGTGCTCAAACGTTGAATATATAACACAACTGAGAAGTTTTAGAGCAATTTCTGAGCCTGTTTGGTGAGGAGGAGCTTTTTAGTGATGAGTTCAGGGCCAGAGGAGAGCGAGATTGTAAATTTAATTCTGTCTCTGTGTTTCTGGTGCTGTAAATTTGCCCCAGCACTGCTGGAGGAGGAGCTGATCCAGCTGGCACGTGCTGTGAGCAGTCGGCAGGGGCAGAGCAGGTTGTGCCTGGACAGTCCTTACTTCAGCCTTAGCATGTGGTCCATTCCAAGGGGAGGAGTTGGGATTGTGGAGCTCGGGGTGGCTGCCGAGTTGTGTCTGTGATGTTGGTCCCTGCAAAGCTTTGGGCAGCAGCATTCATTTGGAGATCAAACTCGGGGTGCAAAGAGTCTCTTGAAATTTCAACTCAAACTAATCTGGGCTCAGAATTTAACTCAGCAATGTGTTTTTCCTCGTTAGAACAAAGCCAAGAAGTGTTTTCATGACTTTATTTTCTTTTTAAGTACCCCACTATGTTAACACGTGAGCTCTATGTCCTTCCGTGTGTGCAAGAACCTCAGCCAATCCAGCTGTTCTCATTTCCCATGACATTTTGATGTGTAAAACATAAACAGCAAAAAGGTGAAATCTGATTATGGCATTTAGGAAAATGTTTCAGCATTTAGGAAAATTTCCATGACAGTGGGCATTGGGTGTTGTCTAGATGTGTGCGAGGCCACACGGTGTTACCCAAGTCAGGCTTTTTCATTCTTTTGGATCCCTGCATGTCCCTGTTTTATTCCACAAATAAACCAGATTCTGTTGGGGGGGTTTTTGTGCATAGTTTTTTCCCCTTTTCCCCCCCCTGGATTTTCACAATACTTTTACAATTAGGAAAACTCTTTCAATTTGCCTTTAAGTCACCCCGCAGCAGCTCCTCAGAAGCTCCCGTCCCTCTGACAGCCCTTTCTTTTGGTGGGCGGATGAGGAAAGGAGTCACTGGGTGACGGGAGGCAAACAAGGAAACAATTCCAGCAGGATTCCTGCGTGGTTAGCAAAACAGGAGCTGCCATTGTCCGGCGGTGCCCTGCTGATCCGCAGGGTTTGTCCCGCTGAATGCCGAGGCCTTGTGCCTTCTGGGATTTTTTCCCTTACTCTTTCAAATAAAAGCAGAGGTGGGGGACGCTCTTGACGGGCCCAAGGCTTTGTGGATTATTCGGCGACGAGTTGGCGTCGGTTCTCCCGTCGGGTGTGCGGGAACAGCCGCCTTTGGAGCCACGGGAGATCCCGAGGGATCGGAGGGTCCCGGGGGTGGGGGTGCCCCTGGGTGCGTCCCCAAGCACGGCCCTGCCTTCCACGCTGCTTTCCTTGACTTGCTGTGTTGCAGAATCCCCCGAGGTCCTGTCCAGCAGCCCCTGGAGGATCGGATCTTCACTCCGACCGTCTCGGCTGTGTACAGCACTGTGAGTATCTGCGGGGCCGGGGCCAGGGCCGGGGCCGGGGCAGCGCGGGGAGATCGGGTGGGTGCGCACACAACCCAGGGCGCCTGGGAACCGCAGTCACAAATGACACGGGGGAAACACAACTTCTTACTGCTTCCTGACATAAAGGGTGCTCGGAAAGGCCCTTTTGTTTGCGTGGGAGTGGGGAAAGAAGGGGGGACCTTGTGGCTCTCCACAACTCCCTGACAGGAGGATGCGGCCAGGGGGAAGTCGGGCTCTGCTCCCAGGGAACAAGGGACAGGACAAGGGACACAGCCCCGAGTTGTGCCAGGGGAGGTTCACGTTGGATATTGGAAAAATCTCTTCTCTGAAAGGGTGGTCAGGCATTGGCACAGCTGCCCAGGGCAGGGGTGGGGTCGCATCCCTGGAACTGTTCAAAGATGTGTGGATGTGGCACCTGGGGACAGGGATTGGGTGGGCAGTGGGATTTTGGTCGAACATTGGACTTGATCTTGGAGGTCTTTTCCAACCTTAATAATTCTATGATTTTATGAAGAACCTTTTTTGTTGCATGGGAGCAGGAAGAGAAGAAATCTTTGGAGGACTTGTGGGTCCATTGGTATTTTTAAGTGTCTCTAGTTTTGTTTAGCGTATTGGGAGTGGGTTTTCCCAACAGTATCGCTGGACTGGCAGTGGTTTTGGCCATATTTTCACTCTGGTGGCTCCATCTCTTTCCTTTCCCCTGCATCTCAAAGACTGGTTTTTTTGTGTATTAGTGGCTTCACATTTCTAATGCCTTCTTATCAGAAAAACGATCAGGAAAGATTTGTTCTCACGTGAAACGTTCCATTGCACAGAAGAAGAAGAAGAAGTATTTTGATAGTAGATTGAATATTTGGGATGGGTGCCTTTGGCTCGCTGTGCTAGAGGTTTGCTAATGTGTAATATTGATTATTGTAGGAATTTGGCTTAGAAACAGCGGTGTTTATTTGTGAGCACGATAGTCTTTTCCTTTTATTCATTTCTTTTTTTCCAATGGCAATAGCTGGAAGCCCAGGGTTATTTATAAGCTTTGCTAAATCAGCACAGCCCTGGGAAAGTCATATTTTGCTTTTCTGGTTGGGATAGTGCAAATATTTTTAATGCCAAAAAACCCCGCTTTTAAGCTGCTCTTTTAATTATTTGGAAAACAGGAAGAAAAGCTGTAGATGGGATAAATTCAGTATATTTTATGCAGGAACATAAGCTGCTTATAGAAAAACATAAGCTGCTGTGCAAGGTTTCCTCCTTCCCTGCTTGCAGGAGTGACTGGGGATGGGGTTCTCGGCCCTGGCTCCCCGGGGGGACCTGGGCCTGGAGCATCTCTTGCCCAGAGCAGCTGTGGCTGCCCCTGGATCCCTGGCGGTGCCCAAGGCCGGGCTGGGGCAGTGGGAGGTGTCCCTGCCCATGGCAGGGGTGGAACGGGGTGAGGATGAGGATGGTTAAAGTTCCTCCCAACCCAGACCATTCCATGATGATTCAGTGATGATGGTGGTATTTAGCCCTTCCCTTTTTTGGGTTGTAGAGGAGTTTTGTGATGCCTCCTCTACTGTGGCCATCAGGGGTGCTGAGCTGAGCTTTGGGCAGGATTAAGGGTAAAAGTGCTGCCAGGTGCCCGCTGGCCCCAGAAATGGAGCAGCTCAGGTGGCTGCAGTGGCAGAAGGACTCGGGTGTGGCTGTGGGTGGCCTGGTGGCCAGGGAGCCGTGGGTTCCCGTCCAGGTGAATTGGAGGGGTTGGGATACAGCTCTGGCAAGGGCTGAGCACTGAGGGGTTTGTGGGGTTGGCGCAGTGAATCAAGGAACCCGAGCTGCTGCTTTGTGCCCGCTCTGTTCTCAGCGTGTGATGTATAAATGCTTGTGTGCAGAAAGGCAAAAGGAACAAATCCAGAAGAAATCCTTCCCTGGGAGGGTGGGGAGGCCCTGGCACAGGGTGCCCAGAGCAGCTGGGGCTGCCCCTGGATCCCTGGCAGTGCCCAAGGCCAGGCTGGACATTGGGGCTTGGAGCAGCCTGGGACGGTGGAAGGTGTCCCTGCCTGTGGAACAAGATGAGCTTTGAGGTCCCTTCCAGCCCAACCATTCCGTGAACATCAATGTACAAACAGTTATAATAAATAATTCAGTTTATATTATCTCCTATATACCCCATACGACACTTAAAAAACGCTTTAAAAATATCTGAATTCCTTTAAAAGAAGGTTATTTTTTTCAATTCTTTCCTCCCAAGATATAATGCAGATGCCTGTGGGGAAAATATGACTGTAAAAATTTAAATTAATGTAAAATAGAAAAGTAACTGTGAAGAATGACCCAAAATAGCTTTTCAGTGTGGAAAAATATCACTCCTTGCTATGTTACAGGAATAGAAGACAGGGCTGGGAATATCTCAGTTCCAGGATTTGAGAATGCACAAGTTTGAGAGAAAATTTCATGTTTTGGGGAAAGGAGAGAAATTTCTCGGCTGGGTTCCTTTCAGGCTTCCATTTGAAGCCCCAGGCAGATTTCAGATTCAGAGGGAGTCCAGGGAAAAATGAATTGGGATGGAAAAAGCACATGATGGGAGGGCCTTGACAAATTCATTCATGAAAGGCCTCAGTGGTTTGTTACACAAGGAGCAGCGCCAGGCGTTTAAGGCCCGGGTTTGCATTAAACAGTCTTTTTTTATTTGATGAATTTGATATCATTTGTCTAGCTTTTACAAAAATCCCCTAATCGAAGGTGAGGAAGAGCACTTTGAAATCACAGAGTCATGAAGGTTGGGAAAGACCTCCAAGATCTGCAAGTCCAACCTTCAGGCCCATCCTCGGTACCCAGGGGCTGCTTTTTCCCTTCAGCATTTTATTCACTGGCGCATCCTCTGTGGGTTCTGCATGGATTATGGATCCTCCTTCCCAAAGATGTGTGTTTTCTCGGAGCGTGGCTGGTTTGGGAGGAGGTCTGGGGTCCATAACCCCCCTGTGGTGGCTCTGAGCTGCCGCCCTGCTGTCCCTGCGCATCGTGCGGGGCTGGGAGGGGAAATCGTTTGAGATGTGGACAGCCCACAGATGAACCCCCAATTCTTAGTTAGATAAAGATGAAAAATAATTCAATTATCCCTTCCATGCCTTCCCACATGCATTATCAGGACCTTGGGTGCACATTCCAGAGCTCTTTTTTCCTTCCCACAGCTACAGAAATGGGAATGGAAAATCATGCGGCTTCCACTGTGAGCCCCAATAATAAAACTGAATCTGAGGAACAAGTTTTCCTGTAGGGCAGAGGTAGGAGGTGAGGAAGAGGCCAAGTGGGATGAAGTTTGTCCGAGAACTTGGAGATACTCAAAATTCACAACAAGACTTTGGTAAAACCTCTTTATCAAGGAAATCATACTGGTATTAAACCCAAACCCACCTAAATTCATCACAAATCATCTTTATTTATTTATTGTGACATCTTGTACTGGGTGGGTTGTTGCTTTGGGTTTTTTAATAAATAAATCCAGCAGTAGAATTATTTTAATGCAAACTGCAGTTGGAAATAATTATTTCAATGAATTAATCTTGTAATAATTTTCCCTCATCAATAATGGAGATGCTCTATTGCAGAGCTACGTATGGACATGAAGATTTGGGGGCTGTCCTGTCAGCAGCTTCTTGCCTGGTGTTTCCTAATCCTCTGCACTGCAAGAAATGAGGGTGGACACTGGTGTGGCCTCTGTAAGATCCCAAACTGCAGAGTTCGGAAGGGGCATGAGGATGAAATTCTGTTTCTGTTGTAAATCATTCCAAAGAAATATCTTCGGGAGAGTTTTTTGGGTGGGAGTTTTTTGGAAAGAGGTAGACCTCTAAGAGGAAGGGAACTGCACAAGAGGTGGCCGTAGATGCCACCAGCCACCCCTGTCCCGTGCCCAGGGGAATGGGGCTGATTCTGTGCACAATGAGATCAATGAGCAGAAGCAGACGTGCTCTTCCAATTCAGCCCGAGGCACAGCTCTGGAGCTGGGTGAGAGGAATAGTGGTGCTCATGGACATCCAGGTTTTCACAAATGGCTGTTTTTGGCAGGTTGTGGTGGAGGTTTGTAACTGCCTTGGTAACGTGTTGTGATTGGAAGCGCTGAAGCTCGGGCCAAAACTGCTCTGGGATAACCTTTCATAAGCTGAGGAGCAACACCGAGGCCCCGAGCTGCCTGGCCTGGTGGAGGTGTTCTTGCCCATGGCAGGGGATGAGTTAAAGGTGCCTTCCAACCCCGAGCGTGCCATGGTTCTGGGAGTGACTTGGGGATGTGAACTGATGAGGAGTGAGTGTTAACGAGGTGTTCTCGTGAGCAGAGAAGCCGCTGGGTCGGGCGCGGCCTGGAGCAGGGTCCGTGTGGTGGGGCTGGATCCAGCGCTCGCTGGAGCCACCGGGGTTAATCGTGTCCCCCCGTGTCCCTTCAGAGCAGGTGCCACCTCCTGTCAGGGTGCCCAGCTCATGCCAGCTGGGGGCAAAGAAGGTGGTGGGGAGGTGAAGGTGCTGAAGAACCCCCTTGTCCCGAATTTCCAGGGGCTGATTTTCAATGACTCCATCATTCACTCTTGGGGCGTTGGGTTGTTTTCTGTCCTGGGGCACCCACTGGTCCCCCTGAGTGTTTCACGCCCAGCAGAGGTTCCGTGATTCGCCTTCGTGTCCTTTAAAGGGATCTTCCTGCAGTGAGGAGAATCCTGTAAAAAACGGATTAGGGAGGATTAGCTGCTCCAGCCACCCTGTGCTTAAAGGAAGGATCTGGGTCAGGAGGCCGACGCGGTCCCTGCCCGGCCGCGCTGGAGGCTGTGGAATGTGCAGGAGGGAAGCTCAGTTCCTCATCCTGTTCCAGCCTAGAATCGTGGAATGGGTTGGGTTGGAAGGGTCCTTAATGCCCATCCAGAGCCACCCCTGCCATGGGCAGGGACACCTTCCACTGTCCCAGGCTGCTCCAAGCCCCATCCAGTCTGGCCTCGGGCACTGCCAGGGATCCAGGGGCAGCCACGGCTTCTGAAGTACCTGAAACCAGGGACATGAATGGGGGAAAGAGTAATCCCAAACTTGTAAAAGATGCTAAACCCAAAAGATGTAAAAGGTCTCAGAAAGAAAACCAAGGCTTCCAGACTGAGTTTTTATTTCGTATTTCATTGCCTGCTTCCTTTAAAATACAGGATTAAGGCTTCTGGAAAACTAAAATTAGCCTCTTGCTACTCAGGGAAAATAGAAAGCGATGCCCTAGCAAATTAATATGTAATTTTGTGCATCCGTTTTTAGGAGAACAATTTCATCTATAGATTTAAGGAGGATATTTACTTCCACAGTCATCTCAGACCATTTAAGAAACAGCAGAGCACACCCTGGGCTCTGTGGGGGCAGACACCCCAGGAGTGATGAGCTCAGACAGTCTCTACCTCATTGATTTGTTAAAAATTACTGAAAAAACATACAAATTCAGCAAGTTTGTCTTCCTTTACTACCTGTTTACATTAAAATCAGTATCTTATAATTCAGTTTATTTGTAAATAATTTGTTGTGGGAAGGGGAAGGTGTGGAAACACCAACGTTGCTGTAGCTGCTGAGGAAGGCCCTCTGTGCTTTTCCTTCTGCTGGAACAAACACCGGTCCTTGGTTTGGGTGCACTAAGCTAGACTTGGCTAGCCTCAGGAGGTCCTGGAAGATCAGTGGTAGGCTTCTATGGGATGTTCTCTAAGTGTGCTGTTGCCAAACTATCGAGCTGGTACAATTTTATAATATTTATATGTTTTGGTAGGTCCAGACCTGTGTCTGTCGTGTCTGCTGCACTGCACGAGGGTATCTCATGGACCAGCATTCAAGCAGCTGCAGTTTTCCTCTCAGTTCAGCTTCCAGATTTCAGATCCAATCACAAGAGCATTCCTTGATGTCTTTCATTGACCTCCAACTTAGGTTATTTTCCCCAAGGTGGTGCTGGAGTCACCGTCCCTGGGAGTGTTCAGAAGGTGTTGGGATGTGGCACTTGGGAATGTGGTTAAGGGGTGGAGCTGGCAGTGCTGGGTTAATGGTTGACCTCGATGGTCTTGGGGGGCTTTCCAGCCTCAGTGATTCTGGGATTCTGTTCCGTGGTTCTGTTTGCGTGTTACAGTTCCTGAGGAGGGGGACTGCTGGATGCTCACACTAACCTGGGGTACTGGTGGTGCCCCTGTTCCCATTGTCAAAGCCTGTGTGGACTTGGGTGCTGTTGGATCAGAGGGTTTTGGGTGGCTCCAGCCTCAGCTGGAGCAGTGTTTGCACTGGTCAGAGCAGGGAGGTGAGAACTGGCAGTGGTGGAAGTCCCACAGCTATCAGAAAATAACCTCTATTTTCCCCCAAGAAGTGGCATTCAAGGAGACTCCTGGTGAGGAGCACGGGCACGACCTGCCACTGGGGCTGTTGAGAGGAATGATTTCCTCGTATTTCGGGCTGCTTTTGCCTCCTCCCCCTCCCTGCCTGCGTTGTGTGATATCCATCACGATCCGCAGTCGCTGCTGAGCACCGAGTGCTGCACGGCTGACAGGACAGCGCTCTCAGGGTTGACACTGGAGTCATGGAGGAGACTTTCATTTTCTCGGGGATGGGCTGTGGAAAGTTTTATGGAGCTCTCTGTAAGGCTGGCTCCGAGTCAGCCGAGGCTGCGTGCGCACACCTGCCAGGAGAGATCAGCCCAGAAAAGAGATGATTCATCCCTGGCGAGGGGAAGGATCCAGTTGGGGACAGAGGATGAGGTTCTGTGACTGACCCACCCTTTCCTCTGATGAGCACTCGGGGGCTGTAAATCTTCCCACAATGAAGGCTCCTGGCCCCTTCCCAAGCCTGGAGCTGTTGCACGTTGTGATTTCTTGGGATTTCGGGGCTGGCGCAGCTGCTGTGGTGGTTTAGGAACTGTAATGACAGGCGTGGACACTGAGTGCAGTAAAGTGACTTGGGAAAAGCATTCAAGTGGTGAACTCCGTGACTTCTGCCCTCTTGGAGCTTGGAGCTAATACTCCAAGGAAGGAGCCAGGAATTTCCTTCTGCCCTCCTTACCCTGCTAAGGACATTCGTGCACTCGTCGGCCTGCGCAGTGCCAGTGACCTGTGGGCTTTAGGTGCCTTTAGCTCAGACAGGGGAGTGTCAGATGGGATATTGGGAGGGAATCCTTCCCTGTGATGGTGGGGAGGCCCTGGCACAGGGTGCCCAGAGCAGCTGTGGCTGCCCCTGGATCCCTGGCAGTGCCCAAGGCCAGGCTGGACATTGGGGCTTGGAGCAGCCTGGGACAGTGGGAGGTGTCCCTGCCCATGGCAGGGGTGGCACTGGATGGGCTTTAAGGACCCTCCCAACCCAAACCATTCCATGATTAGTGGTGCTTCTCAGCAAACAAATAAATGAGAAAAGGTCAGTGAGAAGCAAATGCTGAATTTCGGTAGTGTGAGTTTTAACCCAGTCTGCCAAAATTTAGTTGTGTTGAACTGCTGGAGGTGTCACCCAACAGTTATGTGACTCCTTTTTTCCTTTGGTTCCCCTTTTTTTACCATAGCCACTCTATAAGATATATTTAAAACAGTTCCATCAGTACAGTGGAGCAAATATTTGTGTGCCATGAAAACATTTTGTTTAATGTGTTTTGTTGAGTATTTTTAACAGAAGCTGAGAAGGGAGATAAACATATGCAAGAATTGCTTTGCTATTTCATTCTTTGCTTGTGGCAAGCCCTGCAGATACCATGGCCTCTCTGCAGCCCTTTCTTTTTCCTTTTTGGAGGGCAGTATGCAAATTTCCTCCTTACTTGGTTGCTGGTGATGTGTGTCCCCTTGCAAAATCCCAATATTTTTTTGATATGGAGAGATCAGAAGGTCCCAGGCCTGAAGGCAAAGGGATCCAACACATTTCCACCAGTGCCTCCAGCTGGTGCTCTGATTTTTTGATCCTTCCACATTTTCCTGAATCACATAAACAGTTAAATAACTCGTGCAGTGTTTCACTTAGATAAATACATATATTTTATCTCTCTAGATATGTACAGTGGAGTCTCTGCAGACTGATTACTAATGGAATGTTTTACTAACAGTTTATCTCCACACAGGTAACACAAGTAGCAAGACAACCGGGTCCTCCTGCCCCATCCCCTTACACTGCACATGAAATAAATAAGGGACACCCAAATCTTGCTGCAACGCCACCGGGACATGCATCGTCCCCTGGGCTCTCACAGGTAAGACCTGGCGTTGGAGCAGAGCATCCCCAGCCTCCCCCTTTTGCTCTTGTCCCATTCTCAGCTTCTCTGCTCAGCAATTAACTGAGTTGTGTTGTCTGTGACCAGTGTAGAGATAAACTGAATAAAGGGTGTGGCTCGAACCTCGCCGTGGCCTAGAGGCAGCGCTTAGATTAGCACCCCAATACCGTAATTGGTATTTGTAAATTACATACCAGTTTGTTAGGCATCAGTTCCTTGTGGAGTCTCTAACAGAAACTAAAAGCAACTTGAAAAATTAGAGGAAGTAATCATTGATGAGGAGGAATGTGTTCTGCTGTTGGATCAGGCAGTTTGGGGCATGGCCTGGCTTCCAGGTTAAACCCCCTAAAAGTGCCCCATGTCCTCTATCAGGGATTTTCCATGGGGAGTTCTGTACAGGATGGTGCAGTTCTGTAATTCTAAGAAATGGGTCAGGAAAATGAGTTACACAAATGATTGCTCATAAAAGAGACGAGACAAAGGGCTGCTTACAGAAAAGTCCAGAACAAGAGATAAACGGGAGTTATAATAAGAATGGAGAAATAGAGTTTAGAGAGATATGTGGAATGAATTGTAGCCTCTATTAGATAAATATTCTGCAGGGCTGACTTGAGAGCACAGAAGCTTATCTGAAAAAGGAGGGGGCAAAAGAGGCAGGTAATGGGGCGAGGAAAAAAGAGAGATAAAAGATACTGGGGTGGGGAAAGTGGGATGTGTAAAGAATGAGGTGTGAGACAGAGGGAAGCCTGAGGCTCCCTTTGCTCTGGATTGGTTTCTACTTGTGTGGATCAAGCAGGAAGGCCTGAGCAGGTCAGCTGTTAAGGAGAGTGGGTTTGTTCTGAGCAAGGGGAGCAGGATGAGGCTGAGGGTGGGTTGGGAATGAGGAGGTGATGGGGAGAGCCTTGAGTGGATCCAGGCCCCCCTGCCAGCCTCTGAAACACCAAACTGCAGCTGACCTTCCAGCCTGGGAGATGCCTGGGACAGGTCATGGAAGGAGCACTTCACCTGAGTGATGCACATTTCAGATAAAGCACAACAGGGAACATGGAAACGTGTGGTTGTGTTTGGGGATGTGCAGCTCTCGTCCTCCCTGGAGTGGGAAATGAGAGGCTGAGGTGTCTCCTGCAGGCATTGGTGGTGTTGGAGCTGTTCCTTGCACGCCTGCTGCTGGGTGGCTGGAAGGAAAGGCTCTGGGCTGAGGACTGAGGCTCACGGAGCAGGGAGGACACAGCAGGGCTGCAGAGCAAACCCTCAGTTGCTGCCTGGCTTTTGTCATGCATCAAGACATTCCTTCCTGGTAAAGCTCACCAACACAG
This sequence comes from Mohoua ochrocephala, assembly GCA_013398855.1. NCBI lineage: Eukaryota > Metazoa > Chordata > Aves > Passeriformes > Acanthizidae > Mohoua > Mohoua ochrocephala. Next base: position 83,747 of record VZTA01004813.1, read on the forward strand.
GGAAGCTACTCATGTGGCAGAGGAGAGGGGAAGAAGAGAACATTCTGGGCAGCCTCTTTAAATCTATTCTAATCAAGGGATTTCTTTTCTTCCCTTAATATCTTCCCGTTGAGTCAGTGCATCCACAGCGAGTGGGCTCTGTGCCAAGCCTCCAGCCAGCTGGAAAATGCCGCTTTCCTGTTCCGCCGGCTCTTGCAAGTGGGGGTCAGCTCGTGTCCCTGCCGAGCTGCTGGAGTGGCCTCAGCGCCTCTGGGGCAGCCAAGGGCCCTGGGGGGCTCTGGTGGCTGTGCCCCCGCTGTGTGGAGCCAGCCCTCGCCTGCTGAGGGACAGGGAGCAGCAGCAGGACCCAGGGTTACAGGGCAGGTGGAGCTTTGGGCACCGGGGGCTTTGGGGCTCTGCAGAGCTTTCCCCAGGTGATTCCTGCCCAGGTGGGATTCAGCACAGAGGGCTGCTGTTCGTTCCCGGCCAGGTTGGACAGGGCTTGGAGCAGCCCGTGGCAGGAGGAGAGTTGGAACAACCTGATCCACCCCAAACCGTTCTGGGATTCTGTGAAGGACCAAAGTGCAGGTGGCTGTGCTTGGGACACCAGAAAGGCTTGGAAGGGGATCAAAGCCTTGCAGAATAACCTGTCCCGAGGGAAGGTTTTCCATAGCCCTGAACTGTTAGAGATTTGGGTAAATTTAAATTCTGAATATTCTTCTGTGTATCTCACTTGGACCCCTGTCAGGAGCTGAGTTTCTGTGTTATGTCATGGTAAGAAATTCCCAAGCTAAGTGGAGATTTGGATGAAAGTTTAACCTGTTCCTTGCCTCTGTAATTTGTCTCCCATGGGCTTCAAGGAACACCCTGGTGCTTGTGTTAAGAAGGAGGCGAGTGGAAGTTTCCTCTTTCCACACCTCTTGTAGTTTGTGAATTTCCATCATGGTTTGTTTGTTCGCTTTCTTTTAGAAAGCGATGAGAGAGTAATTTTTGAGTAATTTTGTCTGATTCTTGGACACCTTCAATCCTGCTGTTTCCCTTTAGAGATAAAGGGAGCCAAGCTGACATGGGATGTGGATGAATGCATTATTATTAATTCCTTTAACAGCAATAAACCACTCACAAATAACCGTGTTTTACCCACCCGCGCTGCGTGGGTGGTTGAGCACTGAGCAGAGGTTGTCTCTGCCTTGGCCCAGCCTTGCCTAACGGAGCGAGGGGGTGTTTGTGCATCAAAGACAAGGACAAGACCACTTTGTTTGAATTAGAATCTGATTAAGGGTCATTGATTTCTCCATCAGACCCCTGAGTTAATAAATACTCATAAAAGTGAGTCTTTCCAAGGTGGGGACTGCTCTTGAGGCAGCATTGAGTGAAAATACTGGTGGATGTTTTAGGCTTTGGGTGTCGTTTGGTGCTAGGTGGAATTTGGGCAGAGGTGGAATGTGTGTCACTGCTGGTGTGGGCAGATTGCTCTGGTTGCTCTCTGGGCTCAGCAGAGTCACTCCTTGCTGTTACCCAGGTGGGGTCTCAGCATCTCCTCAGGCTCAAGAGTTCCTTGAAGTGGGGATCTCACAGAACCACGGAATGTCCTGAGCTGGGAGGGACCCACAGGGATCAGAGCCCACCCCTGGCCCTGCACAGACACCCCAACAGCCCCACCCTGGGCATCCCTGGCAGCGCTGCCCAAACGCCCCTGGAGCTCTGGCAGCCTCGGGGCCGGGACCATTCCCTGGGGAGCCTGGGCAGTGCCAGCACCCTCTGGGGGAAGAACCTTTCCCTGAGATCCGACCTAAACCCCCCTGGCCCAGCTCCGGCCGCTCCCTGGGTGCTGTCCCTGGGCACAGAGCAGGGATCAGAGCTGCCCCTCGGGAGGAGCTGCAGCCCCCAGTGAGGGCTCCCCTCGGGCTCCTCTTCACCAGGCTGAACACACCAAGTGCCCTCAGCTGCTCCTCGTGTGGCCCCTCCAGACCCTTCACGCTCACCCTTGGCAGAAGCCATGCTCTGAAGGACAACGAGGGTTAACAAATGCTTTGGTTCCACCAGTGACCGCTCGCTGTCCTCACTGCTCCAGAGCTGCCTGTCCCAGCGCATCTGGGGGCTGGGAGATGAGCTAATACCTTGGGTTTTAGTAAGGGATGGAAGGAATTGCTGTCCCTTAACAGAGCTCTGGGAGCTGGAGCAGTTCACTGTGAGTTTGTGTGTGGTGAGGTGAGGGCACCGCACCGAGTGGTCTGAAAGGGAGAGTTTGGGAACCAGGAATCAGGGAATGTGTGGGATATTTCACTCGAAAAGTCAGGTGCGAGTGAACGTCGTACCTTTGCTTCCCTTCAGCTTTACTGAAACAGACAGAAGCAGCTGGTGCTGGGGTGCTGGGGTTGGGCGGCCCTTCCTCTCACTCCTCCACCCTTTCCATCTGACATTCCCAAAATGAGCACGGCTCCCTGTTCCGCTTCCTCCGAGGGCTCTCCTGACTCGCCCTCCAGCACTTTGCTGCCCTTGAGGATGAGTTGGGGCAGCGCAGCGAGGAGATCTTGGCAGTGATGTGGAGCAGTCCCACACCCCCGTCTTTGCAGCGAGAGGCAGCGTCTCTGCTTCCCGAATTCCAGGGCCTTGAAATCATCGTGCTGCTCTCGGGGATGTGCTGAGCTCTGGCGCGGGGGAATGCGCAGCACATGCTGCCGCGGTGATGTTATGGCCAGATGTGGCCTCAAGTACATAAAACTTCATATTCCTGTTGGGTTTTGCATGTTTTTCCCTCGTTCCGACAGGGAGAGGAGGGGCACGGCCCCTCTGCCTCCTCTCCTGGCTTGAGGCTGCAGAAGGGGCTGGTTTGACACAATTCCCTTTCTCGGTGTGTGGAGGAGAGGAGAAGCCATTGGGAAAGGAGCAGAGCAGTTCCTCCTCGGATATGGCCCCCAGAGCAGGTTATCCAGAGCTCGGGTAGGACCTGGACTGACGGCTGGGCATCATCCTGTGATGGATGGGAGAATCCAGAGCAGGCTGAGAGCATTCCCAGAGCCCCTAACAGAGAGCAGCTGAATCTGCCCCATTCCAGCTGTGCCTCACACGGATGGATGGGGCAGCTGTGGCAGGATGGGATAACGGGAAAGCAGAGCACTTCCAGCAGCTGGGCTGGGAGCAGCAGGAAAGAGCTTCCCTCTGTCCATGGAGAGGACAGAGGAGGAGAGGGCTCCTCCAGAGGCAGCGCGCAGAGCTTAGGGCGCCAGGAGGAGATCCCAGTTCCGTCCCTCTCGTGACCTGGGAGTGTTTTGGAGGATCCCAAGGAACAAGTGCAGTGGGTTCTGGCATGTGAGGGTGAATGGTTTGGAAAGGACTCTTGGCTTTCTCTGCCTCAGCTTTGGAGCCGCGGGCTCCAGCGGGATGCTGAGGGATTCTCTGAGTCCAGGCCCACAGTTTGGAAGCACCAAGCGACCGCGCTTGGAACAAATTGCCAGGAATTTCCTCTGTAATCAGGGAAAGCTTCAGCCCTCATTAAGAACACGCTGTGCACTGAGCAGATCGGCGCTGCCTGCCCACGGCTGCCTCTCGGAATGGGCTGGAATGCGGGAGCGCCCGGGGAGCAGAGATCCCACAGCACTGATGGGGACCTTCCTCTGAAGCTCTTCTGGTTGTGGCCATCCCTCACCTGCTCCTGAAAAGGGTCGAGACACACCCGAGTGAGCAAAAGTGCAAGAGGGCTGAGTTCTCCGGATCGTGGTGCACGGAGACCTTGACTTTTAGGTGGCTGATTTAAATCCAGAACAGATTGTACCAGCTGAAACTTGTTACCATCTGGTTCTGTGCCTGAAGTGAAGAGAGTTTTGTGGTCTCATTCTGGTCCTCAAAAATGTCACCATCGTTAAATTAGCGTTTGTAATAGCAGGGAGACATTCCTCAGTACCTTCAGGTCCGGGAATGTGTGCCAGGAAGCAAGTCTGCCTGCCATCTGTGGCATGTTTATTAGGCAATCCCCAAGCCCCTCTTTTATGATCTTGGATCCTTTCTACAGGAGCTGGAATAATCCTGTTAGAACCATGATGTTTATTCAATGCTTCCATCTTCTGTAGCCCAATTCGAGATGCTTTTAATGAAGGGATGTTTATTAAGGGATTGGAACAGAAGGAGGGATGTAATTTAATTGTAACCTCACCCACTGGTACCCTGTGGTCAGTCAGGTGCCCTGGGACGTGGGGAGTGTTACTCCCTGTTCTCTCCTCGTGTTGGAGGCAGCTGCCTTTGGAGCCTGGTTGCTACGTGTTAAACTCATCTTCCCCCAAATTCTGGTGCCCAGGCACAGGACTGAGGGAGTGGCCGGAGCTGTGCCAGGGGGGTTTAGGTCGGATCTCAGGAAAGGTTCTTCCCCCAGAGGGTGCTGGCACTGCCCAGGCTCCCCAGGGAAGGGGCCCGGCCCCGAGGCTGCCAGAGCTCCAGGGGCGTTTGGGCAGCACTGCCAGGGATGCCCAGGGTGGGGCTGTTGGGGTGTCTGTGCAGGGCCAGGGGTGGGCTCTGATCCTTGTGGGACCCTTCCAGCTCCATGATTCCTCATTATTTGGGTCTGCATGTGCTTTGCTAGGTTTGCTAGAAGGAAGTAAAATCAGATAATAAACTTCCAGTGCCCCTGGAGCACCAGGGGCTCCCAATTTTATTGTCTCACTCAGATAAACCCTCTGTCCATCATTTTCTGTGTCCAAGAGCATCGTTGTGGATCCCTTGATCCGAGCTGGTCTCTAAGCTTTGCGGGGAAGTCTTCCCCCAGAGAAGTTCTCTGCGTAGGAACCTCCTTGCTTTGTGTGAGGTGCCCTTATAGCCAATTCCCTGTGGGTTAAAACTGCCCCGAGTCTGGAATTCGTGTGCTTGTCTGTCAGGGTGTTTACTCATGGGGTAGACACAGAACGAGAGATTGAACTCTCCTTGTATAAATGAAGAAGTTGGTGCTGGACCAGCTGAGGGAAAATGTTGCCTGTTTGTGCTGCTCCTCCAGGCAGCACGTTCCAGTTTCTCGGATCTTCTGTCCGTTCCAGATAATGAGAATAAAGCTAATTTAAACAACTCAGCTCCTGATTGTGTTTTGTGAACAAGAAACCTGCCTAAATAACCAGATTAAGATGCAATAATGGATTTTTTTCTGACCAGTCAAGAGTTTGACCCCTTGTCCTTCTCACTTCTTTCCTTGTGCTTCCTTCTGTACATCCGGGTCAGGCTTCATCCCAGCACATTTCCAATTCCAGGCATTTTGCTAATTCCAGGCTTGCAGGAATATGTGACTGCAGGTGGAGATTTGAAACTGTGAGTTACTTAATAGCTGATAAATCCAGAAGTGTAATCTTCTTTTGGCCTTTGTGTTCAAGACCTGCTGGAAGTGCAGCTGAACCCTCTGGTTCGTAATAGGATTAGGAGGTTTTTGATTGGGTTAATAATGCTGGGAATATTTCCTCCTAGAATGTATTTCATTATTTTTGGTTCATTACTGTGCTTTTTACCTCATTAAGTTAAATCTGGGCAAATCTGGCTGGAAACATCAAACATGTCTTGTGTCTCAGTGCCTTTGGGCTTCAGGGTGCTTTTGTGTGGGGATGCTCGGCTTCATGGGTGCCTTCTAATTTGGGAGAGCATCTGGGTGTAAGAGCTGCAGGAAGGGAGAGTTGGGAAGGCATAATGTAGCTTCAAATGCTGATTAACACTATTAATTTTAATTATTTAACCTTGGAAGCAGTTGGCTTTCATAAGGCGCAACGTAGGAGGGATGTATGAATTAGTTTTAGTATTTGTGCACTTAAGAAGGGCCAGAAAGAGCCTTTAATTCTTTTTTTTTCTAGCAAGGAAAGGAAAGAAAGGAAGACCCATTACAATTTGATCATGTACGTGTGCAGAGAAAAGATTACAGCACAAATACCGGGTCTAGTTAGGACTAGGTCTGGCTTTAGATCCACCCCTCATCTGCCTCATAGAATCCTATCACAGAATCCCAGGATGGTTTGAGTTGGAAAGGACTTTGATCTCATCCCATCCCACCCCTGCCATGGGCAGGGACGCCTTCCACTGTCCCAGGCTGCTCCAAGCCCCAATGTCCAACCTGGCCTTGGGCACTGCCAGGGATCCAGGGGCAGCCACAGCTGCTCTGGGCACCCTGTGCCAGGGCATCCCCACCCTCCCAGGGAACAATTCCTTCCCAGTATCCCATCCATCCCTGCCCTCTGGCAGTGGGAAGCCATTCCCCCTTGTCCTGGCACTCCAGGTCCTTGTAAAGAATTCCTGCTGTGAGAGGGGTGTTTAATCCTTCTCCAAGCGGTCTGCTTTGCCCAGTGGGGAGAGAAGTGTTTTTCTACTGCTGCTTGAGCTTTCCCTCTCAGGAGCAGCCGTGACCTGGCTCCGAGTGTCCCCTGGCCCCTCCAGGCCGTGCAGGCGCAGGGATTTGGAAGGGAAGGCTCTCAGTGGGTGTCTTGGCCTCACGGCACATCCTGGCTGCGCGTGCGAGCGGAAGCGGCTTTGTTTGGCGTGTGACATTATTGGGAATCAAAAGCACTTTTAAACTTGCCAGTTACTTGGTTTTGGGGGGAGGAATGAAGCAGCATTTTTAATAGAAAATCAAACTTCTCTGTAGATGTTTAAAAATTCTCCAGATCCCTTTCTTCAGGGCTCTTCCACGTGCGTTTTCTGTTCTCACAGTCACGTGCCCTGGGCTTTATTTTGGTGCTTTTCAGACTTTGCCACTTGTTGAACCACATTTTTATTCATAATGTAAGAAGACAAAACAATACGAGGCAATTTGCCATTTTCTTACATTTAATAATTTCAATTCTGGAATCCCTTCTGTAATAGTACCTTCTGTTCCATGCAATTTAATGGATGTTTTCTTGCGTGCTCCAGAAAATACGCCGTTTTTAAACAAACACCATGTGTTCCATAAAGCACCAGAGTCAGCACAAAAGTCAGGGCTTTACACAGCCTGCGTTTTGTAAGCACAGAGGGCATGAAAAACCCCTGCAGCCAGAGAAACCAGGGAGATGGAGCCCTGCAGTTACTGGAGCCCACTGCTGGCTGCTGTGTCAGACTGGGACACAGAGGAGTGACCTCTGGGGCCGTTCAGCCTGCAGCAGGGGCAGCCACGATCCAGAGGTGAGGCTTGGAATCCACGAGCAGCCCGGTTCTCCTGCCAGCCGAGCTCTTGTTGTGCTGCTTTCCACTGAACCAGCAAAGATGGTGCAGCCGCAGTTCCACTCCCTGTGCCCTGTGCCCGTGTTCTCCACGGATCCTCCTTGTGGTGCCGTTAGGAACCCATAACTTACTGAGTTGTTTTAACCTTGTGCAAATTCAGACACTTTATACACTTCTGGGCTTCAGTGTAATTCAGTAAAACTTGAATATTTTATCTGATTGCTGCCCTCAGCTCAAACAGGTGAAGGTTGGAAGAGACCCGGGATCATCAGGTCCAAGTGCCTGCTCCGAGCTGGATCAGCTGGAGCACGTGACTCTGGGCCACCTCCCCTTGGGCTCTGAGTGTCTCCCAGGGTGGAAGCATCCTCAGAGATACCAGATGACACATTTTTGGAGCTTCTTGTTGGCTTTTGGAAGAAAAGAGGTGGGAAGCTGCAAAGCTGGTGATGCTGTTTTGATGTGGAGTAGGGTCTTGGCTGGTTGGGGTCGTGTTCCTGAGAACGAGAATTTGTCCTCAAAGTCCGTGGTTTTGTTAAAATGGGAGGCAGCTTTACAGAACTGAAGGGCAGTTTTACAGAAGTTTTGCAGAAGTTTTACAGAATGAAGGGCATTCTATGAACTCAAGGGTGTCTCTGCAGACAGTCCCAGCTCTGCTTTCAGCAGGGGAGATGTTGGAATTTCTGCCCTCAGCACGCACGTACACTCCATATTTTTGAGTACCTTTATTATGGAAAATGCCAATTTACCTAATTACGTAATGGTCATTAGCAGACCACCCCAGGCTGGCAGCCAGGTGCTGCAGCCCGGGCAGGGCCTGGCAGTTCAGCCTCGGCGAGGAGCCGAGCGAAGCCGCGGCAGCGTTTCCAGGTGTCACGGAACGATTTCCTGGGACGTGATCCGTGGCCTCGCGCCTCCGTTAGCAGCAGGTTCCACGCTGAGGGGTTTAAAAATGGCTTTGGGAGGGAGCAGCCACCAGCAGGACACCCGTCCACCCCCATGGCTCAAAATCACACTGGGTTTGGTCTTTGGGTCCTGGCTGCAGCCTGGAGCTCAGCGTGGGCTGATGGGCTGGAGCCTTGTCTGGGAGGGAGAAGATGGCTCCTTCCTCCCAAGGCTGGGTGTTCTGCCTGCCTTTGCACCGTGGTGAGGGGCGGGCACACCCCGTAGAGCTGAGGGGAAAATCACTGAAACCTCGAGTGGTTTGGGTTGGAGGGACCTTAAAGCTCATCCAGTCCCGCTCCTCCCACTGGCCCAGGCTGCTCCAAGCCCCGTCCAGCCTGGCCTTGGGCACTGCCAGGGATCCAGGGGCAGCCACAGCTGCTCTGGGCACCCTGTGCCAGGGCCTCCCCACCCTCCCAGGGAACGATTCCTTCCCAATATCCCACCTGACCCTGCCCTCTGGCAGTGGGAAGCCATTCCCTGTGTCCTGTCCCTCCATCTCTTGTCCCCAGTCCCTCTCCAGCTCTCCTGGAGTCCCTTTAGGCCCTGGAAGGGGCTCTGAGGTCCCCCTGGAGCCTTCTCTTCTGCAGATGAACACCCCCAGCTCTCCCAGGCTGGCTCCAGAGGGGCTCCAGCCCTGGAGCAGCCCCGTGGGCTCCTCAGGACTCGCTCCAACAGGTCAAGAATGTGCATGCAGTGTCTGTATGGTCCCTGGCACAAGCAGTCCCTGTTTCCTTCACCATCTTCCCTTGCAGGCGATCTCATTGTCCGTGTTAAAGCAGGAGAGGTGCCTGTAGCTCTGTGGCTGTTACCTGGGACTCAGTTTCCCTGTTCTTGCTGCTTTGCCCACTCAGATGTGTCACGTGAAAACATGTAAGGCCATAAAAAAGGTTGTTACAAATTAGGCTGGGCAGGTAATGACCCAGGTGATGTATCCCGAGACAAACTGCTGCAGGGGAAAAAGGGGAGAGAGGGGAGTAATTCCTCCTGGGCCAGGAGATTTTTGTCCTTTTAAAGGCTGAGCTTAATGACAGAATCCCAGACTGGTTCCGGCTGGGAGGGACCTTAAAGCTCATCTTGTTGCACCCCCTGCCATGGGCAGGGACCCCTTCCACTGAGATGTTAATATTCACCAACAGGAGGAATTCCCTGGAGGCTGGGCTTGTGGAAGAAGAGGGGATAGGCCAGTGTGCTTATCAGGAGAAGGGCAGTGAGGATGCCAACTCCTCCTTCTCTGCATCTTATACTCGTGTGCAGTTTGTTAAACCCCTAAAGTCAGGCAAGACACCTGGAGCCGAGTCCTGGCGCTTTGAGGAAGTAGCTTTAGAAAAAACCTCCATATTTAAATAAACTCACTGAGCAGTCACAGTTCCTGTTTATTCTGTGCCTCCACCCAAATCCAAACCTCAAAACTTCCCGGTAAATCCCACGTGCAGAGATTTGGGCCACATCCCACCTTGGTGCCATCCCAGCCCCTCCACCAGGAGCGGAGCGTTGGCACACTGGAATTGTGTTAGGTTCTGGTTTTGAAGTGGAAACTCTTCATCTGCACAACTTGTTTGGTATCAGAGAAGAGCTCTGGTCCTTTCGTCACTGATTTTAATGGGACTCTGAATATTCCAGGTATTACACACCGATATATGCAGGAAAACAGCGTTCTCAGGTGCTCCCTGCGGGGGAGCAGCCCTGGCTCAGAGAGGCAGCAGCGGAGAACTGCTGCGTGTTTTTCTTTCACAGCAGTGCCCTGGTGAGGATGAGCTGATTTCAGTGATTCTGGATAATTTGCAAATGAGCTGCTTAAAAAATGTGGCGTCCCTGGTGTGATGGGTACCTAAAACCTGGGTATTTGAACACGTAGCTGTGAGTGGGGACCCGTGTTTGAGCAGAGGGATCTGAGAGTGTGTGATGATCACTGGGATATCAGTGTAATAGTGAAAGGCAAACTGGGAGCGTTTAGAGGGGAATTGTCCTTGTTTAGTGGTTTAATCATTTGTTGTGCTATTTTTAAAGCTGGGATAATTCGCAGGAGTGGTGGGAGAAGATGCTTTATGCATTATCTGAGGGGGTGCTGTGTAAAAAAGGGCTGAAATGAATAAATTTAATAATTCAGGTTTCTCCACCATCCTCTGTAATATTTGCAGATGAGCTGGATCTATATATTACAGACACTCTGGAGTTTTGCCTGCCAGCAGCTTCCAAGCCTGTTCTGCTGAGTGCAGAGCACACCAGGGAGGGAGAAAAGCCAGGTAGACTTGGATGATCTGGTTGCCAAAATAATGGGACCGTTCAGACATGTCCAGAGAAGTGCAGGGGCGAGCGATGCCCTGCTCGTGGTCGGGTGCAGGAGGAACCTGAGGTGGTGGCTGATCCTGGGCGTCTCCAGAGCTCCGTGACATAGATACAAAGTGGTTTATTTTGTCCCCTAATACTGACTTTGGGTCAAAAGCTGCTCTACGCCGTGTTCAGGGATCTCTGCTGCAGCCCCTGGAGCGTGGTGAGGGAGACAGGGAGAGCAGGAACTTCCTCACGCCTCTCCCTGGATGCTGCCGGCGTTCCCAAGGCAGTACCTGGATGGAAGATGAGCCTCTCATTGGCCACGTGTCTGTGGGAGGAGGAGATGCTGGGCTCTTCTGGGATGCTCCGAGGCTGTTTTCTCTGCCTTCAATAACACAGCTTTTCACATCAGATAAAAAGTAAAATCTGGCTGTAACCCTCAGCCTTTGGAAGTTTTGTGCTTCTCGCAGGGGCGGGAGCAGCTGCTTGTGGGGAGCCCGGGGGAGCTGCTTCCCCCAGCACCGAGTCTGTGCTGGTGCACCTTCCTCAAAATCCAGGGCAGGCAGAAACCAAAGCCTGGGGAGATGGAGGTGCTGGGTGTGAGCGAGGAGGGGCAGCCTGAGGAGCTGCTGTTCGGCCTGCGCTGCCTGCGGGGAGTTCATTAGGGAGAAATGAAGATACAGGGTTTAAATTATAATCCTCTTACTTTCCCAGAGCTGAATGCCCAGAGATTTCCCTCATTGGAGGGTTGCAGTTGTTTGGGTTGCAGTGATTGAGTTGTCACAGTGATTGGATTTAGGGCTGTGGGAGGGCAGAGCCAGCCCAGCTCCACAAAGAAATGATGATTCAGAATTAAAAGCCACATCCTTGCTGTCACCATCGCTCCACACTCGTGAGCCAAGTGATGGGTTCTGCTGCTGTGGGGGATTTCTTCACCTGCATCTGAGGCCAAGTTCCTGCTGTCCAGGCCAGTGACCCAGGGGAGAGCTCTGCAAAAGCAGCCTCAGGAGCTGGTGCATCAACACAGCCGGTCCCGTGCTCCCTCTGTGGTTTTCCTCAAGGAAAATCGTTCAGCGGCTGGAAGGAAAACCAAGTCTGGTGGTTAAAAACAGGGATAAAGAGGAGACTCCGTGCAGTGACCTCCCTCTCCTGTACCCTGCTCCAGGGGCAGCTGCCTTTGGTCTTAGGGGCTTGTGTAAGTAAGAATTTATGAATCTAGGGGCAGGACCCTTGGTGTAAAGAACACGGACTGTGCCTCTGGGTGCCCAGCTCGGGGGGTTGAGTCAATATTTAGCATTTAACCGGGTCAGGGAATGGCTTGGGAACAGACCAGTGCAGGTCTCGTGCAGAAATACCCGTGCTGCAGGAGAAACGGGGGTGGGCTGGGGGTGTTGTGCTGTTTGGGGAAGGAGATGGGTCTCGTAGCAGCTTTGTCCCGTTTCCAGCCAGGGCATATTTTTGATATTTTATGCCTTGACATAAAATAGTAACAAGACGTTTTTGAAAATGTGTGTGGTGGCACTTTGCTGAGTTTTTAGCGGGGCGCTCTCCATCATGGGTGCAGTGATACATGAGAGATGCAGAACCAGCCGGGCAAGGGGCCGTAGTTTTTATTCCCCCGCAGCACCACCTTGGTTTGTGGCCGTGCCAGAAAAGCCCTTTGGGGCTGCTGTGGGGCTGCTGTGGGGCTGCCCGCGGCCCCAGCAAACCAACCCCGCGTTGTTCTGAAGCGTTTGGCTCGCTCGGTCCCGTTCCTCCCGAGAGATCTGAGCTCTGTGCTGGGGTCCGGGGGAGCCGGGGCCGGTGGGGCCGGGCAGGGACCGGGAACGCGAAGGTTTCCTGCCCAAGGTCACGGCGCGCAGCTCCTGAGTCACGGTCATGTGCTGGAGCTGCGAGTCCAGTTCTCCTCCTCGTGTGCAGCTTCAGTAAATATAGACCCAGCAGCCCTTCCCTGAGGCAGGGGAGGATTCGGGAATCAGCCGCGGGGATTAACCCCTTCCCGGCCAGCCCAGCCGCTGAGCTCAGCAAGGGACACCTTTCAGCCTGGGGCTGGAAGAGTTTTGTTCCCAAAAAAAATTTTCCAGAGGCAGAGCTGGGTGACTCAGCTCTTTTGAGCCTGATGTGTGTACTTTGCCTGTTTATTCCCAGGACAGGCAGTCCCGAGGGAGTCATGTTACGCTGCAGGCTCAGTGTTTATTAACCAGCTCGGGGCCTGAGCTAAGAATAACTTTTTTCAGTTGTTCTGTTGATAGTGATTATTTTTCCTTGCTTAGCACAGGCGGCAGCTCGCGGTGGAAACAGCCCAGAGAAAGGGTTTTCCCAGCAAGTTGTGGGAATACATAAACACTCAGCTATTATCACCTTCCTCCCCTGAACAGCCACAGCTGAAGTATAAAATCAGGAAGGTGAGAGCTTTAAGGGAAGCAAATTGCTCTGTCTCAAAGTGGAGCAGCTCAGCAGCGCTCTGTCCTCTTCCAGCAGTTGTTTGAACTTCAGGGATTCAATCCAGCCTTTAGAAGCTTCAGAACCAACATTTGTCTGCAGAGCAGTACTTGCTTCCCTGCCTTCCCGTCTGTGGGGGTTTATTGAGGGGATTTTTGGAGCATTTCCTCGCTGAGCTCTTCATTCCCCCACTCCATCCTCAGCATTCCAGCCCCGGTGCGCGGAGCCCTGTGTGGCTGCACGTGACCACGTCACTTTCCGTGCCCATTTAGCTGCCTGGCACGGAAAGAAGTCCTTTGACAGATGAATAGATGCAATGCTTTAATCAGCTGATGTGTATGAAAAGCAGCAGAGTGCTGTGATCTATTCTGTTGGATCTTTGATAGTTTATTTAGGCTCCCACAGCCGATGTGAAGTTAATACCTGCAGAAATTTATAAACCGCTTTTCCCTCCCTTTTCCTCCCCCGTTACAGTTTTCACACAAATACCAGTCGAGGGGACGTCCCTCTGGTTGGAAACACGTGGAGCAGAAGCATTTGTTGTTGTGCAGGGGTTGTAAAATGTGTTTGCTTAGGTGATGCTTGTGGTCCTCAGCGGGGTTTGTGTTGCACTTGTTCCTCACTCGTGACCTCGCAGCCATGGGGGTCATCTGTCCAAAACTACCTTGGCTGATGACACCCTAATAGCAGAAACCCTTTGGTGGCCTCTGGTTAAGCCTCTATTTGCTTTTTTCTTTATTTATAACTTGGTGCTGTGCTCGTGCTGGTAAGGTTTAAATACTAAAGCGAGTTTAACCCCGGATTGTGTCACGGAGCCACAAGCGACGTGTCACCAGTGAAGTGCCTTTGGCACTGTGTTTCCAAACACCTGCTTCATAGTTTTGCTGCTGAAGTTCAACAGGTTTTTTAGGCTTAGTGATAGCTGTGCTCCCTTTCTCTCACATTTCCTTTGGCTTCGGCGATTAGAAGAAAACCGGAGGTGGGTACAGGCTTTGGGGCAGCATCAGGTGTCTGATTTACCCTCTGGGAGTCATACCAGAGCTCTGCTCTGTCACATGCAATTTAAGCCTGAAGAAAATGTTTTCATGAGCCTGAAGTTGGGGAGGAATAGTAGATGTTTTCTTGTCTTGCTGCTGAGGTGCTGTGGGAGTTTGGGATGAGGTCTCATCTCCTGAGGTGTGGAGCTGGAGGCACAAGGAGCCAGTGGCCAGCTGGGTGCATTTATTGGTGTTATTTATTTGTAATATTTCCCAACACAGTCACCTACCCAGCGTGCTCACTGTTGGCTGCTGGCAGAGATCCAAGGGAGAAGGGCTTTAAACTAAAAGAGAGAAGGTCTAGGTTGGATGTTAGGAGGAAATCCTTCCCTGTGAGGGTGGGGAGGCCCTGGCACAGGGTGCCCAGAGCAGCTGGGGCTGCCCCTGGATCCCTGGCAGTGCCCAAGGGATGGGGCTTGGAGCAGCCTGGGACAGTGGAAGGTGTCCCTGCCCATGGCAGGGGTGGGATGGGATGAGGATGATTGAAGTTCCACCCCAAACCATTCCATGATTCCATGATATGAAAAGCAGCATCTGGACCTGTGCTGACCCTCCAAGGGAAGAAGCCTTAATCTCACACTGGGCAGAGATCCCAGATGCAAAAAGTCAGCAGAAGGGTACTACAGAGGCAGGACAACTTCTCTGGGTTGGGGATGAAAAGTTTCTCCACGTCTCCTTAGCTCTGGGTTATTCTCTCTGGAACAACACTGACACCACCAGCTCCAGCAGAATCACTTGTCAAGTAAAGGGGAAAGAGTTGATGCTGCATCTGATATCTCAAAAAAAATTAGAGGGCTTCTTTCCATTTAGCTGTTTCCATTAATTGGTTTTTGGCAGGGGTGAAAGGGAGGGAAGGGCTGGCTGGAGTGGATCGGATCAGTGAGCTCCTGGAGAGGAGGCACAGGGCAAACCTGCCCTGCCCACCCCTCAGAGCATGCTGCTGCCATCAGGAGCTGGGCAAAACATTTAACTGCTCTTGAACCAGAGGCTGTGCTGCTGTGCTGCTGTACAACTACTCCAGAACAACACTGTCCAGCTAAACACCCTGCCCAGTGGGCTTGATGTCCTGGATCACAGTGAAAATGTACTCATGTATTTGGAGACACACATTTTATCATCCTTTTGGCCCAAAAAGCTGTGAAAATGAGGCAGAAGCTAACAGAAGGTCCTGCCTGGTTAAGTTGTGTGGTAGGAGCAGTGTTCTCGTGTGTCTGTGGAGTCATGTCTAAGTTTTGCTCTTTAAAGAGCAGTTCCAGTGTGGTCCCAGAGTAGGAATAGAAGGTGTTGCAGCAGTTGGGTTTTGGGATGGGGTGGTTTTGGGCTGTGCTCATTCCCCTCATCCCCTGGGGAGGGGGTGTTTGTTGTATTTTTCCTTTTTCTTTTTTCTCCCTTTTTTTTTTTCCCCTGAGACTGGGAATTTCCTGGTTGAATTGTTTCCACCCTGTGTTTTCATTTACCTTGTGTTGCACTTCAATCAGCAGGTGATTAGTCCAGGGATGGAAAAGCAGAAAAAAAAAAGACAACGCATATTGTGCCCCTGTGCTGGCCCTGCTGGGGCCCCTCCAGTGCTGGGGCAGTGCTGGGACCCTCCTGACAAGAGGGACACGGAGGGGCTGGAGCGAGTCCAGGGCAGGGAACGGAGCTGGGAAGGGGCTGGAGCCCCAGGAGCGGCTGAGGGAGCTGGGAAAGGGGCTCAGCCTGGAGCAAAGGAGGCTCAGGGGGGACCTTGTGGCTCTGCACAAGTCCCTGACAGGAGGGGGCAGCCGGGGGGGGGGCGGGCTCTGCTCCCAGGGAACAGGGACAGGAGGAGAGGGAACGGCCTCAAGGTTAGGTTGGATATTGGGAAAAATTCCTGCACTGAAAGGGCTGCCCAGCCCTGGCACAGCTGCCCAGGGCAGTGGGGGAGTCCCTGTGCCTGGAGGGGACTGTGTGGCTGTAGCACTCGGGGACACGGTTCAGTGGTGGCCTTGGCAGCGCTGGGGAGCAGTTGGACGTGAAGATCTTAGAGAGCTTTTCCAGCATTAACAATTCCGTGATTCTCTGGTTCTTGAGAGCAAAGGCTGTTGCAGGCTGGTGGCTGGTTTTTGTGCCATTACAATAATGAACTATTTCAAAAAATAATAATGTAAATTATAATGTTTTTGTTTAAAAAGAATAAGGAAAAAGGCACTCTGAAAAGTTATTTCTAAATGTCTCGTTAAAGAGTGTCATCGGCAGAGCTCCAGAGCTCCGGTTTATTGTTACTTTGGGCGAATAACACTCGGGGAGAGCATCTGGTGGGATAAATTGTTATAGCCCATGGAAATGGGTGGAAGTAGGAGGAATTTGCAGAGCCTGTGGCCATGGCCTGCCTTCCATCTGGGATGGTTTCGGGCCGTTCCGTTGCGCTGGGAACGCTTTAATGCAGCAGCAGCTCCTGTTAAACACGCTCACGGTGGGTTCTTGCCGTTTGTCTGATTTTGGAGGATTTATTGGCATCGTCTGCAGTTCTGGCTTTCCTTGGAAGCTGGTTCAGAGGAGGTTTTTGGAAACAGGTGGCCAGGGCTTTGGACACGCCGGGTTTGGGTGACACGGTGTTGGGGTCCTGTGTCCCCTGGGCCGTTTTCCACCGCGGCGCTCGGGGAGCGCAGGTGATGAACAGTGGCAAACTCTGACTTACAGAACAGTAGTAAACGCTGACTAATAATGAGTAAGGCAGCTGCTACTTACTAGTGGAGCTCCAAGCTGCTGCCATGAGAGGCAGTGCTGGTGAATTGGTCCCTGACAGAGACGGTTCCTCCATTGCAATCTTTTCCTCTTTATCTCCGTGTCAATCACTCCAGTTGATAACATGTTCTGTTCCTGTTTTTTGGGATGAACCATTGGATCCACTCACTTTGTATTTGCTTTTCTTGTTCCCTGGCAGGCTCCTTATCCCTCAGGACAGAATGCAGCTCCAACCACGTTGGTGTACCCTCAAGCCCCTCAAACAATGAACACGCAGCCTCAGACCCGCTCGCCGGTAAGGAGCCCACGCTGGCCTCGTCTCCTGTTCTTTCTTCCTCGTTCGTGTGTTTCTGTCTGTGTGTGTCTCTAGCACATGGCTGGTTCTCTGGAAAGCCCATTTTACTGACCTGGAAGCACATCCCGAATGGCAAACCTTGATTGAGTTTTTCAGACACTATCCTGGTAGGATAATTTTCCTTCTAAAGTTGCTAAAGAAGCGATGGAGGGTTTCTCATCTACCTTCAAATAACACCATTTATTTTTAGCCTAGTTACTTTCAGGTTCACTTCATTGTAGAGTTCAGGTTCATTGCCAGAATCTTTCTCTTTTCTTCTTTTTTTTCCTTTTTCTTTTTTCTTTAAGGATGTGTTTTACACAGAGATAGACCAAAGATCAAACACGAGCAGTTCTCTGCAGCAGCGCTCGGTCTCCAGTGGCCTCTGGGCTTTGCTCCCAAATCAGTGCCACCGATCAGTTCTAACCCTGGAGGTGCTCACATATAACCTAGAGCTTCTGTGTGCTCAGTTCTTTTTGTGCTGAGCCCCTTTTTCATCCAACTTCGGGTTTGATCATCCTTCACAGTCTATTTTTGGGGGCGGGTGTTTATTGTGATACTGCTCTGCTGTTGTGGGACGTCGGTTCCCCAAACCAGGAACTCTCTGGTGATTCTCTGCTCGTAGCACAGCTCCACGTGATGTTAGAAGACCCTCCTAGGGCATCAGAGGCTTAGCCCAGCTTCTGGAGGCGTGGTGGCTTCCCATCACCACGTCTCAAGGCTCTGTCAGCCGAGGGAGCAGCAATCCTGCACCTCCTGCCCTGTCTGTGTCAGGATGCCTTCAGGTTGCCCATAAGCCCCTGGTCCCTTCCCAGTGCTCTTCTCTTTTTAGAGTGAGGTGAATGCTCCTGGAGCAGACTGGAAGCCTTTGAGACAGAGGAGTTTGTCCACAAACCAGGTGTGAGTACAGACAGACACGGGGCAAGAGTCCCCGGACCTGCCGCGTCGCTGCGGCGCTCGCCCGGCTCTGGGGGTTCCCCTCCAGGACATTCCAGGGTTTGTTCTGAGGCCCCTTAACCTCTGTGCTGATGAACGAGCCAGGTAACACTGATTTTGAAGTTCTGTGATGTGGGCAGCTGGGAGTTTGTCCTTAGAGCCCCGTTCTGGTCAGTAATGCAGGGCACTGCTGATAAAACTCTTGCCTCAGTAAGTATAATCATCTTTCTCTTTAATTGTTGCAAAGCACAACTAAGCTGGTGTGGTTAGAACTGGAGCAAAAACTTGACTGAAGAGCTGCATCTCTAAACCAGTTTTTTTGACAGCCCAGCAGAACAGTGCCAATACATTGCACAGAAAACTGGAAGAGGAGGAAGGTTTTGGAACAGAGTCCGGTTTACAGGTCCCTGGCTGGAAGAGGCTGGATAAAATACTGCATTGTAAGCAATATAACAAACTGTACTCCTTCTTGCAGGCAATTGTGCCCATGGCACTGTTTTTATTTCCTCCTTCCTTTCTTTATTATATATATTTTTTTTACCACATCCTTTTTTGTTGGCTACAGAAATGCACTGATTTTGCTTCTTTGCTGAAAGCACGAGCTGCCGTGGCAGCCTCTGCCAGGTGAGGTGGTGCCACAAGGGCCCAAAGCTGAATTACAGCGGGGGGGTCTGACCTGGGGTAGAACAGAGACCAGGGCCCCTTGGGCTTCGTCACTCAGCAGAGAGAGAATCTGCAGGAAATTCGGCCAGTAAACGTCAAATTCTGTAGGGTTTTGGCCCGTGACTGAGGAGATCCCAAGGAAGAATTTATCTGCACCTGTCAGCCTTGTTTGTATTGCTCTGAGCTCTCCTGCGTGCAGGTTTTGCCATGTGCTCTGCTAGTGCCCATCTCCACCCCATGACTAAAAGCTGCTCCCACCCATCACATCTCATTCCACCTCCCACCCCAAAGCAAATGCAAGACTAGCCCAGGCCTGAGCTACTCCTGCATTTGGTTCTTGCCTTGATTTATTTATTTGTAATTTAATTATTATGATTTTTTTTTAATTTCTATTTTTAACCGTCCTTTTTGGTGGTGAGGGGAGGGTGAGGAGGGGGCGAGGAGGGTGGCAGGGTGGCTTTGCCATCCCTGGGGTTCTGTCGTGCTCCGGCACGGCCGGCGTGGGCAGGCAGGGCTGATCCAGCCCCTCCCTCGGGCCGGAGCTCCCTCCATCCCGTTCTGCATCCGAGGGCCATGGGGAGTGCAGAGCTCAGGTTTCCTGTTCCTTCCAGGACAGCTGCCTTTGCAATCCCACGGCTTCACGAGTGCTCCCCGTTAGCACCGCTCCCACGGCGGGGATTGCAAAGCTCCAGCTGGGGAAGGGAAACAGAATCCGGGTCCTTCGGCACTGCTGAAAATTCCCCATTAGCTCTTGGCCATGCCAGCCCCGAGCACCAGGTGATCTCAACACAAACTGTCCAATTTTAGGACTTCTGCCACAAAGAGATGCGCTGGAGCAATCCAGGAGGGGTGAGGTGTGACAGCCCAACATCCTCAGGGAGAGAGCATTCCCTGTGTCCATGGAGCGGTGGGCAGGACTGTAGGGAGTGGGGGCATGGGGCAGGAAGGTTGGACCCAGGATTTATAAAGTTTTCCTGTCTGCTGTCTTCATCAAACAGAGAAAAAACAACCCCAAGTGTCTGTTTTAAGCCAGCAGTGACTACAGTTTGTTCTGTTGCTTACAGCTATTAACAGGAATAATTCCTATCAAACTGAATTATTTTGAAAAAATTTAAAAATCAAGAGCCAGTGGTGACCAGTGCAAAATAGATGAGGGCATTTTTCACTAACTTGGAGCTTTTCTTTTATTTCTGTATTTTTTTTCTTGTAACACACATTACTTTCCACCATGGAATGTACTTTGGCTTCTTCAGATACAAACTTCCAGCTCTTGTTTTAGGCACAGTGAGAACAAATCTTTTCTGTGGAACAGGGGTGAGAGAGGTGCTTTAGCCCTGAAATGAAGCAGTACGAGGTTTCTGCGTCCCAACTTTCTCCTTTTGGCTGTTTTCTTTCTTTGGTGTCTAACACGGAACGCGCAGCCCCACGGAAAGGCTCAGCCCCTTCCAGGGTACCTTTAGTCCCTTTTCCCAAACACAGGATATTTGAGCTGGTTTAGGGGAAGTTCTTTGGGGAAATAAGGACTTGAAGTGCTTTTATCTC
Organism: Mohoua ochrocephala; assembly: GCA_013398855.1. NCBI lineage: Eukaryota > Metazoa > Chordata > Aves > Passeriformes > Acanthizidae > Mohoua > Mohoua ochrocephala. Next base: position 103,757 of record VZTA01004813.1, read on the forward strand.
CTGGGACTCGTCCAGGTGCCTGTTTCTCCTCATCCACAGAGCCCCTGCCCTCCTCCCACCCGGAGCCTCGGGAGGATGCCGAGAGGCTCTGAGCCCTTCTGTTTTATTAAAATAGAAATTTTAGCTTTTTAGTTTCACATGCTTTGCTTTTTTATTCTTCAATGTAAGGCTCAGGGAAAATTTTCCAGGGTGAGAAAACTATTTGGTGAACCAGTGCAGGCCATTCTTTATAAACCCTTGTCCCAGGAACAGTCTGTTTGTCCGTATTTACTCATTTCTGAAGGTTTCTATGGCTTTCCATCCAAGTGTCACCGTGAGGCGAAGGTAGAAGGAATATATAAACACCAGGATTAGCAGAGTAGTTCTTGGAAATCTTTAAATCTGGGCAATTTAAGTGTTTATAAAGGAAAAGATCAGAGGGACCAGTGAATATTTATGCTTTGCTTCATGTTTGATGGTGTTAGAAGAGCTGGAAGGGCTGCAAGTGAACCTGGGCCCACTCTCCCTTATAGAAAGAAAGCTTATTAAGAAAGTCACTAATTAGTAGCCAGTTTTGATCACTGTTCTGAGGCAGAAGGTAAACCACAGTGAGCCCCTGAGTGAGCCGAGGTGGCCGTGCTGAGCCATCACAGCAGAGGCACGTGGTGGGTAAAATCCCCTGTGGATGTAGCTGTGGTCACTCCAGTTAATTACTGGAGCTGTTATCAATATCTCTGCTCTCGTTGTGGAGCTCTGCTCGTTACGCTGAGAGTTAAGGGTTCAGCACCTAACTCAGCTCTGGAAGTGGGGACCTTGTCATCTTTCTTTATATTTTCCATTTCTTGCATTCATTTTTATTTCTATTTTAACAATCAGTTCCTTATTGGAAAATGCTTTTAATGTCGACTGAGCATGTTAAACTGGGATTATTTTCCTCTGTGCGTGGCCCAAGCGAGTGGGAAGTGATTCAGTAGCCTGAGCTCAGGGCTGGGGACCAGGGCCTCCTGTTCTCCACCTGGGCTCCACGGCTGACGCCTTCAGCTCCGGGGGACACCCCGGGATAAGCTGATCCTTCGCTTTCAGAGAGGGTGACAGATCCCGCTCGTTAAGGAGGGGTTCGCTGCGATCCCAGTGGAGGAAAAGAGCTGGAAATGCAGTGGCAGGGGGTGTACGTGCAAGGAATGGCTGCTCTTTGCCTCGCAGGGGTGTCCCACGGCCCCCGTGCCTCCCTGGCTCTTACCAGCCCTGAGTCTCCATCCTCCGCTCCCACCAAATCCCCGGGACAGGACGGCCCCGGCCCGGCTGCTTTGACCATTTACCTCCACCTCGAACGGTTTCAGAATCTCCACTGCTGCTCGTTTTAAGTTGGTTTCTTTGGTTTTATGGTTTTTCCCCAGGCAGGATAAGGAATGCCTGCGCCCCCGAGTGCCTTTAGGACCCCGGGCAGCTTTGGCTGTTTGTCCCAGCTCCCAGCACAGTGCCCGTAGCGATGTCCATCGTGACACCTCAGTCCCTGTGTGTCGCTGTCCTGCAGCAAAGCTTTTGACCGTGTCGTTGTTATTTTATTTTCTGTGGGTTTATTTTGCGTAGAGTGTGACATTTTGGTTCGTTGTGGTGTTTCTGACTCTTTGTGCCTTTCCTTTTGTGTTTGTTTCTCCCGCCTTTCCTCAGTTTGCAGCGGGGCCTCGACCTGCCCATCACCAGGTACAGTACCTGCCCCTTCGTTATCACCCTGCACTAATTGGCTGGGGGGAGGGGGGCGGAGGCGACTCACCCACTAACTGGAGTGGAGGAAGGCAGAGCTCCCGGCCCGCGTAACCCCGCTAACAGCCGCCCGCTCCGCCGGGTAACACGGCCCCGCGCCCGGGGCACCGCCGCCCTCACCCGCCCCCGGCCCGCGGGGAGGGAGCCTCCAGGAATCCTTGCCAGGGACTCGTGGGATTCCCTTGCCTCCTCGCATCGCTAGGAACTCGTCCTGAGTATTTCCCACGCTAGTCGGTGCACTCAGCTCCCTGAAGATGCCACCTGAGGAAATCCTGCTTTTTCCAGCTCGGAGCAGAGCACACGGCTTCCCGTTCCCGCATTGTTGTGTGGCACACCTGGTTATCCGTCACCATTGCATCGCTCAGTGTTGTTTTTACTTAGCCCACAGAAGCCAGGCCTGTAGGGATCCTTCAGTGTTCCTGTTGCATGACTTGGGCTTTGTAAGGAACCACTTCATTATTGAGAAGGAGAGCTGGGAATAGCTCTGGCTCATGGGACTCAGGGGTGGCAGAATTAGGACCTCTCCAGCGTCAGGACAGATACACAGGCCCGTCTGTCCTAGGCAGGGTGTCTGGAATTGTCTTTTCTGTCAGCTCCTACACTTCTCTTTGCCAAAACCCTTGTCCCTGGGAGCTGATTTTGATGCTTCTTGTAGGTTTTGAGGGAGCAGAGGTGGTACTGCTGGTGGGAAAGAGGAGGAGAGGCAGGACAAGGCAGGAGAGCTCTCCCAGAGCTCCCTTGGCTTGGAAGGAGCAGGTTGTTTCCACAAGTTTATAGGAAAAAACATCCCATGAATCCCGTGGTGTCAGGAGAGGGGCTTGAGGCATGGAAGGTTCGTTCCAGGGCGTTATTTTGTTCTCGCTTCACTCATGTTACTGAGCAGTCGAACTCTGGGATGAGCAGCATGGGGAGAGTTCTGTCTCAGGAGAGCAGGTAAGTGTTAGGTGGGCACAGACACCCCAAAATCCACATCATCCCCATTCCTTCCAGCTCAGGGAGCAGCACAGGAGCTGGAGCCTTCCAGAGCAGGGCAGAAACAGGAGTTTAAAGAGTAGAATGGGACATTGGCACTTGTTTGCTCCCAGGCAAAGGTGGTATGGGACAGGGGGAACGATTTCTGTGCGTGGCTGGGGTGGCAGGGACAGGCAGCGCTGGAGGAACGTTTGCAGCATGACTGGGCAGCCTGGGGAGCCATGGGATTAGGCTCTTGTTTAGATACTTCTGTTCTTGACCTTCACTTCAGGTGGGTGTTTATACTGCCCGGCACAGAGCGTGCATTGCTGCTCTGCAGCTCCTTGGTTCTTGCAAGGGTGGTTCCTAAGGCAGGAGATATATTCACTGTGGGCCACTTAATGTTCTCCTGAAATGTACTGAGCTCCCTCTGAGCAGGATTTGGCCCACGAGTCTTGAGGCAGCACAGCCTTGCAGGAAATATTCCAGGGACCAGGGGCTTTCCTGGTGGGGCTTTGCCACCAGTCCGTCAGAATTGGATCCAAAGCTTTCCTTTGGACCCAGTTACGACCCTGCCCTTACTACGCTTGTCAATTCCAAGTGTTTTCCTGATTTTATCACAGTTAGATTTTTGTCTCTGTTACATTTGAATCTGCTTATAATTATCTGTGAGAAGCTGTCACCATTAGAAAAATATTCCAGGCCTTATTCCCAGTTACATCTGTCACGTGCTGGATCAGGAGCAGCGCAGAGAAACCTGGGCTGTAGTTGAGCTGTTTGTTTCCCTTAATCCAAAACGCCCGTGGTGTGGGCTGGGGGTGGACAGAGGGATTCTGGCTGGGGGTGGACAGAGGGATTCTGGCTGGGGGTGGACAGAGGGACTCTGGCTGGGGGTGGACAGAGGGACTCTGGCTGGGGGTGGACAGAGGGATTCTGGCTGGGGCTGGACAGAGGGGTTCTGGCTGGGGCTGGACAGAGGGACTCTGGCCCCTGCCATGTGCAGGAGGGTCACGGCTGTGGGAACAAGCTCGTCCTAAACCCAGCACTAACAGGATGCTTGAGGCCAGCATAAGTAATTATCCTCACATGGGAGTTTTTAAACTTGGTTAAACTCTGTAACATGAGCTGAGAGCTTTGAGACTGAGATTTGTAAGCTGGAAAGTGCTAAATAAGTAAATTGGCCTCAGCAGGGTTAATATTTGCCGCAACAACTCCACGTTCCCTTTGCAGACAGCGGCAGCACCGTGGGGTTTGCAGCTCCCTGTGTCCATCCCAGCTTTTGTTAACGTGTGCCTTGTATTGATTCTGGGGCTCCTTCAGGCCAGTAATGGATTGTTCTTCGGTGTTACTGCCTGTAATTATGAGATCTTTGGGGTCCTCAAACGAGCATGATTTAAGCACCTGAAGGTGGATGGCAGCTTTATAGTCAGGGTTTTTAACTGGGTGGAAATGCCTGCCCTGGAGCTGGACAGTTACAGTGGGGGGAGTTGACAGAGGCAGTTAATGCTGGAGAAAGTGTGGCCACCCTGTGGGAGAGAAAGCAGCAGAGATTTGGGGTGCTCAGCAACAGTGGCTGAAGTGAAATGAAGTAACTGCAGCAGTTCTGGCTGAAAGTTAAATGTGCATCAGTAATCCCTGATTCCCAGCTCATGCACTGAGAATCTGCTGGAAACCCTCACTCTACAGGAGACAGAAAACAGCCTCTACAAAGTATTTTGGGCAGTATTTTTGAATACACTGTCAGCTTGTGTTTCTCCCCAAATGCTGTAGCACGCTTAGCTATTCCCTGCCTGGAGCTGCTGCTCCACTTCCCGCTCTGTCCATGGAGCTTCCCTGGTTTTGCTTTCTAAGTGAGGCTCTGGAGTCACTTTGTTGCTTCTGATCCTCACAAAGCACAGCTGAGAGCAGCAGCTTTCTTCTAACCTGAGCTCCAAAACGCAGATTTTTGTTACATCTGACCCTGCCTAAACCTTTCACTTATGAAGTGACTCGGGGAGCGTGGGGTTTGTTTTAGAAATGGGTGCTCAGAAGAGGCTGGTGTAATTAAAAACAGAAATCAGAAATATAAACTGAAATGTGGCCGTTTCCTTTTGAGTTGAACTGTGTTAGAGACGGGTTTGCTGCTCGTGGCTCAGCCTCTCACTTGAGGTTGCTGGTGGAGTTTGTTCCAGTTTTAGCTCGGGGTCACTTGAGTTCCTCTGGGTGTAACTTGTACAGCAGAGAATGGGCTTGGCTGGGCGCTGTTGTGAAAAAGCTTTGGGACTTGGAGAGGTTGGGAACTCACTCCCTGAGCTCCCTCGACTGACCATTTTGTAGCTTTTTGGGGTATTTCAAGTCAGAAAGTGATGGGAAACGGCTGCTGCAGCCACTTCCCTGCCTGCATCCATGAGTGTGTGAAGGAGCTGCCCCTTCTAAATACCAAAAAGGGCTTTTTCCCTTCATTTTATCCTTTAGTATATAATAAAACTGGGAGAGTCTGAGGGGGAGGGAACAAGCCTTGCCTTGGGCCAGCCACAAGAGCTGCACTGAGGTGCTGGGGAGGCAGGACCTGGGGATTTGTGCTGCAGCTCCTGCTCCTGGCACCAGGGAGCAAGGGACAGGACCAGAGAAAATGGCCTCAAGCTGCACCGAGGGAGGTTTAGGTTGGACATTGGGAAAATTTCTTCATGGAAAGGGTGATCAGGCACTGGAAGTGTTCAAATGATGTGTGGATGTGGGTTAGGGATGGACTCGATGATCTTAGAGGGTTTTTCCAGCCTAAACAATTCCACAATTCTCTGATCTTCACGTCTCAGGGCTGCAACTCAGTTGCTGCTGCATTGCCTGTGCAGGCACCTCCTTCTCCTCCCTCCCCCAGGCCAGGCTCAGATTATCCCACCAGCCTTCCTGGTGGCACCAGAGACACTAAAAATTGATGATGGGGTATGAGAAGCCTGACTGAGCTTGGATGAAGTCAGAGACCACGTTGCCCAGGAGCATTGACTCCAAGGTGATCCAGGAATCCCTCCCTAACAGACTCGGACAGATAAGGGATGAGACACGACTCAAGGACCACGGCCCAGGTCCTTGCTGGTTGCTGAACAACCAAAATTCTGACGGTCTTGTTGCTGGGAATAACGGATCTGCTGTTCTTGCTGCTCTGTCTTCCTGCCAGGAGTGGAATTCTCCTCCTTCTCTCCCATCCCCGAAGCTGAGCCAGCTCTGGGATGGTGTGGGCACACACAGGGGGGTTCTGAGAGGTTTTTTGACATCCAGTCTCCTTGTCAGAGACCCTGCTGCTGCTGGTGAGCAGCTGAGCAGCTCTGAGCAGCTCTGTGGGGTGTTCAGTGCTCGTGGAAGAGCAGGTCAGTGCCACCCCCACTGCCGAGCACCGGGCGCTGTCCTTCCTTCTGCTCCGGCAGGGACGAGCAGAACGCGTCCCTTGGAACGGAGCTCCCCCAGCAGCCTGTCCCCCCC
>VZTA01004813.1:110263-130268 GCA_013398855.1 Mohoua ochrocephala
TGTCCCCCCAGCAGCCTGTCCCCCCAGCAGGGGAGCTCCCCCAGCCTGTCCCCCCAGCAGGGCTCACCCCTGAGCCAGCAGGGACCAGCTGGGCATGGGATGAGCAGCTGTTGGTGCCCAGGGAGTTTCCAGTGCTGGGAGCTTTCCCTCCGTGCTCTGGGCTGTGAGCAGGTGCTGTAGGTGCAGCAGGAGCCCGAGGAGCAGATTCCACAGGTGGAGTCTCCCCACCTCTGGCACTGGGGGTTTTCCTGCCCTGCCCTGTGCATGGAGGTGCTGCTGATAGGGAGAGGTCTCACTCCAGCCCCCAGCCCTTCTCACTCTGCTTGTAAACACACACCCGTGGGGGTTATTCAGTTTTTCCACCCTCCCTCGGTGACACACGTGCTGCAACCTGCTGCCAGGCTAGAGCTAATCATTACTCGGTGAATTGCAGTGAGGGAAGAAAGACTTTTGCACTTTTTGGTGTCTTTGGATATTGGAAAATGGCAAACTCTGGTGATTCTCACCATAAATTCAGCGCCTGTGCTCCTGTAGCTCCCCCGCATCTCACAGCCACTCAGTTTTATCAGAGCACGACCATGGCAGAGTGTTGTTCTTCTGGTTTGCTTTCTCCACCCTCACTTCCAAACTTTTCTCCCCAAACTGTTGCCTTCTCCTGGTTCAGGTCCCACCTCCAGTGTGCTGGGGACAGCTCTTCATCCAGGTTGGCAGGGCTGGACATAAAATCGTTGTGCTCACCTTAACAATGTCTGGATATCTGAAAGAGTCATCCATGGCTTTCCTGGAGAAATCATTTATTGTGGGGAACAGCTCAGGTGTCGTGAAGTCCTCAGCAGCCCCACAATGGCCACTTTAAGCTTGTTGTCGTGTCGAGGATAGAGACATCCCAGCTTCCTTCCATCCTCCCCCATCCTTCCTGAACCTGGGGCAGACAATCCCAGCTCATTCCTTCATTCCCCTCTCTTCTTTTCTCACTCCCCCTGGCACAGTTCCTCCCTGTAACACATCACTGCACAGCAGCCAGCAGGATTCAGTGTGATGTATGGTGGCCTAATTATTATAATTATTTTTTACTTAACAGTTAAATATGTGGCATTTCTTCCCCTCCCAGTCTTGGTGCAGAAAAGAAGAGAAATCCATGATTGGAGCCAGGGTTTCTGCTTTATCTGCTCCCTCTGTACCACTGAAAGAGACAGAAGGAGAAATATTTGATGTTTTAGGAGCAGAGTAAACATAAAGCCTTTCTGTAGTGTCACATTTCGGGCAGTGAATCATGGTTTGATTGGGTTTTTTGCTTGGGTTTTTTTTTTAAACTTTTATACTTCCATATAAAACTTTTCTAGGAGAGTTCTGACCCTGTGGGATTCTGGCAGCAGAGCCCGTGGTACCACTCAGTGTCTTTTCCTGGCCGTTTCTGGAAGGCACGAGTCAGAGCAGGGCAGAGCTGACTGGAATTTGTGCATTTAGGGTGCATGTTGTATCCTATTCCTTCCTGTTGATCTGTAAGCTGTTCCATTGGCTTTCTTTCTGTTTCCTGCTGCTTTCTTGCTTCGTTATTGAAGGGAGGATTCAGACCTATACAGGTAACTCTAACTCCTGGTTCTGCATGGCATCAGTGTCTCACCCGACCGTTCCTCCGTCAGTGAATGCCTCAGTGTCCGGTGCATCTCTGACCTCCTGCCCTCCGAGGGGGCCGACACTCCAGAGCCAGGGCCTCCACCCGGGGCTGCCGGTGCCGTTCCCAGCGCGGGAGGGTGAGGATGGAGCCTGTGCCAGGGGGTTGCTTGGTTCCCTGGGCCCGGCCCATCCGCCGGGGCACCGCTCCATCCCCGCGGTGCAAGGCTGTGGTACCACCCTGGGACAGTTGCCACCCTTTGGAAAACAGGGCAGGACAAGTCACCTGTGTGTGAGGAGAGATGTGAGGTGCCTCTGGCCTCGGTATAATTCTGGATTTTCAGCTCTTCTGGAGCGAAATTGGAACAGGTGCCTTGATCTTTTATTTCCCTGGGTTATTGATAAAGGTGGGATTTTTAGCAGCCTACCTTATGAAAAGAAAATTAGACAAACTAATTTTTCTAAAGTTTGCACTGAGGGTTCAGCTGTAAAATTCAGGCGATACAAACTAATAATTATTAGTTTGTAAAGTTTCTTGCCTGTTTCTGCCTTGTAGAATACAAAGCCATGGATGGCCCTGCTGTTCCCAGAGAAGCACAGACTGTCCTGCAGTTTTCTGGAAGTGTGGCAACCCTTGGAAACTGATACCATCACTGTAATATTGTCAGAATACTTCCAATTCTTTCCCAGAAAGTCTGACCAGTTCTTTGTTTTCTCTCCTCTCTCCTTTCCCTCTCCTAGTTTTTTCAGAGGCCTCAGATCCAGCCTCCAAGAGCCACCATCCAGAACAGCAGCCCCTCCATCCGTCCCGGAGCGCAGACCCCGACTGCCGTGTACCAAACCAACCAGCACATCATGATGGTGAACCACCTGCCAATGCCCTACCCGATGCCTCAGGGCCCCCAGTACTGTATCCCACAGGTAAAGGCAGCACCCAGGCCCCTGAGGAGCTGCACAGCCACGGTGGCTCCGGGAGGGCTGTCTCAGGACCTGCCAGGAGCAGGCAGGGATGTGTCTGTGTGGAATCAGGCTGGTAGTTGCATATCAAGTGCCAGGACAGGTTTAGATCAGATATTGGGAAAAGTTCCTTCATGGAGAGGGTGGTCAGGCATCGGCACAGGCTGCCCAGGGCAGTGGTGGAGTCACCATCCCTGGAAGTGCTCAAGAAACCAGTGGATGTGGCATTTGGGGACAGAGTTCAGGGGCGGGCTTGGCAATGCTGGGGGAAGGGTTGGGCTTGGTGGTTGTAGGGGGCTTTTCCAGCCTAAACGATTCCACGATTCTGTGGTTCAGCCTCTTGTTCCACCTCAGCTGAAATATTTGTTCTTCTGTGCATGGAGGCAGTAGGAATCAATCACCTTTTTGAGGCCTCCTTCAAACACAGTGGGAAACCAAGCTCTTGGAAAATATTGAGTGCTTTAGAAATACCTAATTTGACTTAAGAGATCCAGAGGCACTCCAAACCCTTCGGCCTCATAACACCCAGCGTTCTGCAATCAGGGGAGTGACTTGTTCCACCTCAGCTCCCGTGTCCTCCCTGCCTTGGCTCTGCCTTGCTTTTGGCAGTAACATTTGGGGAGCTTTAGGTGGATATTGGGGAAAATTCCTTCATGGGAAGGGTGGTCAGGCGCTGGCACAGGCTGCCCAGGGCAGTGCCAGTCCCCGTCCCTGGCAGTGCTCACACGACGTGTGGCTGTGGCACCTGGGGACTGGTTACTGGTGAACGGGGTGCTGGTGCTGGTTGGACTCGGTGATCTTAAAGATCTTTTCCAACCTTGACAATTCCATGATTCTGTGATTCCCAGAGCTGTGATTAACCAGCTTGAGGATCAGATCCCTGTTGGCTGGGGGGGCTCAGTTACAGGTTGCCCAAGCCCTTGTAAAGTGATGGTTGTTTTTGTCCCCCCAGTATCGTCACAGTGGCCCCCCGTACGTCGGGCCGCCCCAGCAATACCCTGTGCAGCCACCAGGACCAGGACCCTTTTATCCAGGCCCAGGTCCTGGAGAATTCCCCAATGCCTACGGTAAGTTCTGCTCGGAGATGTCTTACAAAGTCTTTTCTTGGTGTGTTTTTCTGTTGTCAAGCTGAAGATTTACAATAACAAGCTGGATTAGCATTTGTTTGAACTTCAAATAGCTGCTAAATTTGGTGGTGTCACAGCCCTGATTATTCACTCCTGAAAAATCCCAGAGTATTGTTTGTGAGAGTGTGTCAGGAAAGGCTGCAGCTGCCCAGGATCTGTGACCAGGAATGGGGCTGTTGTTGGTCCCTGCTCACTCATTGTTATTTATCAAGGTTTTGTGGGTGCCTCTGGCAGTCCTGGTTTTCACTGTGCCATGCCCTGGGAATGCTCCAGCATTAACAGCAGTTAACAGATCTCATCCCAGCGTTTCTGGTGTGTAGTGGGGGATGAGAACAAGCCATGGGGGTTTTTCCCTGGGTTTGTGCTGCAGAGATAATTCAGTCCAGTGGAAGAGTCTGTAACCCCTGCACAGGCCAAAACTTGGCCTTTTCACACATTTAGTCACTCACTGCTCCCTGCCCACTCACATTCTGCAACCTGTCGGGGGCAGAGATATTCTCAGCCTCCCATGGGAATTCTCTGTTGGAATTTCGGAGCCTTGGGGTGACTGGTTCCCTTCCAGGCTGAGCAGTAACAGCCCTGCTCCCTCGGCAGCATTGCAGGTTTGCTCTTCGCACACACAGATCCCTTGGGAAGGAGAGAAAAACCCAGTAGCTGCCCTGTGTATCGTTCAGAAAGGTCTCTTGTTTTTCCTCTTTTCCTTCTTTCTTTTATTTATCTGGTCTGTGTGGAACTCATGGGAATCATTGAAAGGTTGCCATGAAGCCTTTGAACCTGGTAATGCAACTTCAGAATAGGGGAGAGGGTAATTGCGGGGCAGCTGCTTCCTGGTGGTTGATCCTAGAGAAAACAGAATAAATATTGCAATGGCTTCTCAAATCTGATGCACTGGATGAGGAAATTGCCCAGTATTCCTCATTTTTTGTGCTGTTACAGGTCTGCTTTCTCACTTCCTGCTTGCTCAGTGCCATTTATCTGCCTTCACTCCTGTAATTAGGGAAGGGTTCATTTCCAGCTCCTTTCCTCTCCTGGAAGCTCCTGGTTTCCTGCAGAGAATCTCGGAATCTTTCAGTCCCAGCTTTAGGCTGCTGCATCTGTGGAGCATCAGTGGGTGAAGCCAGAGCTCTCTGTCCTGGAGAGTTTTCCAGGCAGGGAAGGTTTACCCAAGGATTTGCCTGTACTTCTCCACCTTTCCCTCCCGTCGCTGCCTTGCTGTGTGTAGGGACTGGCAGTGCTCAGTCTCCCACCAGGTGCTGCCAGGTTTGGGGAACAGCTAAATCTCCAGTCCAGACGTGGATCGTGCTGCTGGCAGTGCTTTTTCCATGAACCACGGGATTTGTAGCCAGTGTGGCTGCTGGATGTCAAAATCATTGCAGTCTGGCAGGACCTAAAGGAGGTGATGGGGGAAAGTCCAATGGAAGACAAAGCTTGTGAAGATGGACAGTGCAATTTTATAACTCAGTCCTGCAGTTTGTCATTCTCTGATATCAGGGGGTTTCTGTGCAACACTGGGAAAGACCTTGGAATGATCAGTGGGTAGGAGGGAGAATAAAAGTTGGGTGCTGGAGAGCTGGAAGGGATCAAAGGCAGGGAGCAGAGCAGAGAGTGTGGCACTGGCAAATGCACTTGGCCTGTCACAGAAGCTGCTTCTCCCCAGAAGTTACTCTTTTCAGGATTTGGGTTTTTAAAATATTTTTCAATAAGGGAGTTCCCTGAGCTCTGCTGGAGCTGCCTCTCCAGCAGGGATCACGTTGCTTAGATCTGGTTTCTAGGAAAGCACGAATGAAGGGAATTCACACATTGCAGGGTCCCAGGCTCCTCCTGTCCCCTCACCTTACCCAGGCTCTGCTTGGACACCTGCTCAGCAGGAGGGTTCATAGAATCATGAAATCCCTGTGTGGCTTGGGTTGGAAGGACTTTAAAGTCCAACCAGAGCCACCCCTGCCATAGGCAGGGACACCTCCCACTGTCCCAGGCTGCTCCAAGCCCCGTCCAGCCTGGCCTTGGGCACTGCCAGGGATCCAGGGGCAGCAACAGCTGCTCTGGGCAATAATTTTTGATTCCCAACCTGCGGAGATGCTGGTGGAGACTTTGAGGCCAGGTCTGAAGTGGCTCTGCTGACCCTGACATTCAAAATGAGACATTTCTTGAGTGATTCAGCCCACCCAGCAGTGTCATTGGGGTTCCTTGATGCCATGCAGTGCCCTCTTCCTTGACAGGGAAAAGTTCCCCCTCTGAGGATGCAGACAGGGAGCCTGCTCCGAGCTTTCCAGCTCTCAGCAGGAGAAATGCATCCTTGGAAGTTGCAAATCAGTCTGTGCTGGGCTGGTTTAATTTGCTTTCTTGGATCTCACCCTTTGCCTGCGATCGCAGGGACCTCCCGGTTGGGTTACAGACACAATCCAGATTTCCATTCCCAGTTAAAGGTTAGTTCAGCTGAAGAATAGATCAGATTGCTCCGGGGGCAAGTGCAAGCACTCGGTTCATCCAGCATCCATGCCTGGAAGGGAAAACACCCAGCAGCACCTTACACCTGGTCCATGGGCAGGAGGCAGCTCTGCTCTGCCCCCTGACCTCTGGCATGGCCTTAAAGCACTTGGTTATTTATTGAGCCACCCTCATTCCACAGAGAAAACCGTAATGAACCCTGTTGGCTGTGAGGAATGTGATCAGCACCGTGGTGTAGTTCTGCACTGATCACCATGGTCGTGCTTTTTGTGTGCTGCAGCATGAGAAGAACGTTGCTCGTAATTAAATTTTCTGGTTATGCTTCCAAAGAGGTTGCAGTTGACCTGGCAAATTGTATTGGTTAGACTGAATTTCTGTGCAAAGGCAGAAAACCCCTGATAAACCAGCAGCAAACCCAGCAAAGAACCCTCCTGTTTGTCAGGCAGAGGAGTCCAGGGATGGTCTTGCAGTGCCCCTGTGGTGTCCTCAGCCTCTCGGAAGTGGATGGGGTAAATGGTCAGTGTTTGCTCGTGGAAATCAAGAATCAGAGAGTGAATCTCTCGTCTTGATGGAGCATCAGCCTCTGTTTAGTGGAAGTGGGGCAGAGCAAGCGCAGCATTCCCAGAGGGATGGATGGTGGGAGTTCTGGCCAGTCGTACCCCTCGTGCCTGGCTTTCTGTCGTGAGCAGTCAGACTGACCTTGTCCCTCTGGTTTGTGTCCTTGGCTGCCCAGGAACGCCCTTCTACCCCAGCCAGCCCGTGTACCAGTCCGCTCCCATCATTGTGCCTACGCAGCAGCAGCAGCCGCCGCCTGCCAAGAGAGAGAAGAAAACGGTGAGTGAGGCCCTGAGGGACACAGCCCCGGGGGCTGTCCTGGGCGGGGGGTGCCAGGACATGGACAATGTTCTTAGGATCAAACCTGGGCTTTGCCTTCACTGGAGGTGCTGGTACAGCGTGCCCAGAGCAGCTGTGGCTGCCCCTGGATCCTGTGGCCAAGGCCAGGCTGGACATTGGGGCTTGGAGCAGCCTGGGACAGTGGGAGGTGTCCCTGCCCATGCTTTAAGATGAGCTTCAAGGTCCCTTCCATCCCAAACCAGCCATTCTGTGGTTCCCAGAGAGATTAAGTGTGATTAAACATTGCACAGTGCTGCAATGGTGCCTTATTTTCCATGTTTCCATGGGCACTCTCCACTCTGAGTTTGTGACATCTCAGCCAATCAAAAGGGAAAATAATTGTGCTGGTTTTAAATAAACATCAACAAAAGCAGCATGGTCTCCCCAAGCCTGGAGTCCTCACCTGCCTGCGCTGCTGCTTAGAGTGTTCCCAAAGAGCCAGGTGGGAATGAGTGAACTCAGCAGCTTGGGAGAATGTTGGGAATTGGTTCAAAGTGACAAATTGGAAATTATTGAATGTTGTGCCTTGAAAAAGGTGGAAAACCAGCAAGTTGTGGGTGTATTTGCAGGCTTGAAAGAACCCGGCCACATTCTGAAAGTGGGTTTGGAGAGCACATTCCCTCTCTTTCTGATTCACTGGGGGCAATTTGAGAGAAGCAGATGAATGGAATTTAGACCCATCTGCAGGTGGATGGTGGGGAACAGTAAAGGTATAAGGGGTGAATGTGAGGTTTAACCAGGAAAAGATGATGTGGACTTGAACTCGTGAATGAATCATTTGTAAAGGATTGAAAAGGAAATTACAGCAGTGTTTGTGTGAGAGTGTTTTGGAAGCGTTAAAAGAACGGTTTCCCGGGGGTAGAAAAGAATAAAGGGACTTGGACATGTCTCAAAATGCAGAATATTTGTATCTTTGGAGTTTTGAGGATGATCTGGGGTGACACTTGATTTGGGAGACCGGAAGAACTGAACAATGTGTGAGCTGTGCTCGCAGGAAAGGCCTTTTTGGTGGCTGCTCTCAGCAGCTTTTTTGTCACCTCTTCAGTCCCCAGGAGTCTCTTTTCAGCATCCCAAACACGACATGCCCAGATCCCCGCTGCCATTGAAATGCAGAGCTGATCAGACACGCTCAGCTGGGATTAAGGCAGTTCCATGCCAGCCAAGCCGAGCTCTTTGAGGCAGAAAAGGGATTTTAAATGCCCGAGATGCTTCTCTCTGAATGTGCTGTTTCAGTTTGGTAATTGGTGTTGCAACTGGAGAAATGAGAAAAATTAAAGTTGAATGCATTAATGTGCACACGCCCACATCCACCATGAGTTGAGTATTTGAGTACTACAAACTTCCAGGCAGGGAAATCTTGTTTGAATGCCACTGACTCTGTGTCAGGGGGAGGAGAGGGCAGGAATTAGTGCAGCTCCCAGGTCCTCGCTGCTGTGGTTGATGAAATGTTTTAATAAAAAAACTCCATCAGAAATAAGAGAAGACCAGGCTCAACACCTCGGGTGCAGCGTGCGTGTTTGTGTGCTCACAGCCCAGAGTGAAGCCACCATCCCACCAAACCGAGTTTGGCAAATCACAAAACCCTTCTGCAGCTGGATTTTATAGCCCAGGGTCCAGAGGGGTTTGGCTCAGAAGCGACCTGTAGGACCATCCAGTCCCACCCACCCCCTGCCATGGGGCCATTACGGGGTGGTTTCCTGCAGAACCCCTGCTCTGGGAAGGGCGATGATGTCTCTTGGTTTGCTTGGAGTTGTTTGCTTGGATTTCTGCATGGAACTTACATTGAGTTCAGCCAAGAGCTTTGGGGAAGGTGGGCAGACACACAGAGCTCTGTCTTCAGGGTTATCAGAATCTCCCGTTCTTGCACTGGGGATGAAAAGCTCTGTTTCACAATATCCCAGGCATGCTGGCTGTCCCCCTGTTCAGGGACACAGATTGGCTCAAGTGTCACTTGAGGATTCAGCGAGTGTTCTGGAGTGGTTTATTTTGGAAAATATTTTTTCTTCCCATTTTGGGGCTGTGAAGAAGCTCAAAAATCCCACTTTTTTTCCAAACGCTGCAGAGTTCTACAGGACTTGAGTTTGTTCTTTCAGTTTCCCTTTCCTCCACTCAGTGTTTTTGTTTGATTCCCTCTGTTTTGGTGGAACCTGGGACTGATTTGCTGATTTGCTTTGCCCTTTGCCAGCAGCTGGGTTGGCAAGGTCACCGAGTTTCCTGCCGGGGTAAAACACAGCCTTTTCTCCAGTCTTGCCCTTTCCACTACTGGGCAAGCTTAGCTCCGTGCCTGAACTGTCTCCCAGGTTTTCTCAGCTGCAGGAAACTCAACGTTCCAGCAGCAGAGACTGTGTTTTGAATTACAGGGTGAGCATATTTAGACCGAACTGGTGTGGTTGATGATTAAATTAGGTTTTGATTAAATTAGGTGTTGATGAAGGGATGACATGCCGTGCATTCCAAGTCACGCAAACAAGGCCCATCCCAGTGGATGGGTGCTCCTGCTGAGCAGCAGCTCGCCCCAGAGCCTCTGCTGCCGGGTGTGATGGAGCACGTGCTGCCCACGCTGCTCTGCACAAGCACAGGTAACAGCAGCAGTGTGGGAATTACCCCTTGGTTACTACTGCAATCCTTTCAATCCTGCAGATCCGAATCCGGGATCCAAACCAGGGAGGCAAAGACATAACAGAAGAAATCATGTCAGGAGGGGGCAGCAGGAACCCCACGCCCCCCATCGTCAGACCCACCTCCACCCCGACTCCGCCTCAGGTAAGGAAGGGCCGCGCTCCTCCCGCCCTGACCGTGGCTTTGCTGTGCCTCTCCCTCACGCCTCCAGCCTCACCTCTGGCCATCTCAGACACCTGGGTGCCCCTCAGTTACCAATATTCTTCAGGGATTATTTTTTCCCAAGTTTGGTTATTTTTAGCAGTCTGTAGCTTGCCAATGTGGAGCCTCAGTGCTGCTGCACATTCCCCCTCCCTGGTTTTGTATCAGCAGTCGATTTTCAGAGTTTTTCAGAGTTCCGGTGTTAAAGGAGGAGCCAAAGTGTCTGTGGGAAAGGAGAGGTCTCTGTTAGGTCTTGTGCACCTGAGGAAAGTCCGTGTCCCACGGGCGATCGATTGCAGACCTTCGGCTGCGTCACTGTTCCTTCTGCCTTCGTGGAGCTGCTTTAGAGTCACCAGAAGATCTGGAGCTCGGGAGTTTTCTCACAGAACTGTGATAAATTTATCACAGATTTGGTCTCTGGGTGTTCAAACTTAGAAATGCATTTTTCTGATGAGAGAAGAATTAGAAATATTCCAGATAGTTTTCTCTAGCTCCTAAATCCCTTCTCATTGGACACCTTTGAGTCTGACCCCTTCAAGTCCCTGGTTAGAAGTCAGGAAGGTTCTCCAGGTGGTGTCTGGGCTGTAGAGCAGAGCTGGTGCTGGGATGTGATTTTTTCTTCCACGTTCTTCCCTGCTGGATGTCACCAGGTTTTGGCAGCTTTTAGGTGAAGCAGCTTTTCCTGAGCTCAAACCTCCCTTTCCCCTCCGTGTGGGAGTTTTCCTGCTGAAAATCCTGTGCTGAGGCAGGAGCACGGCCGTGTCTGGGGCTGGTTGTGCTGGAGTGGGAGCTCGGGATTCCAGGGAGATGTGGCTGGGGCCACTGAGGTGAGGGGAGAGCCTGGCCCGCAGAGCCCTCCCTGAGACCAGCAGGATTTCAGCTTTCAGCCATTCCCAGCTCAGCCAAGCCCTTGTGGCATCTCAAGGCACCACCTTGTGCTTTGCCACCGGTTTTCTCCTCCGGTCCCCGTCGGGGACAAGCAGCAGCAAAGCCCCAGTTGAACTTCTTTCCATCAGAGAAGAGAGTAGAGATGCCAAACGGGGGAATCTCGGTGAGGTCATCTCCCCATTTCTTCTTGCTGCCCGACTGTCCCCGCTGGAAGTGGGAAGAGCTGGAACCAGCCAGGGTTTCCTGTGGTATTCCTGCACAGTGCAGCAAATCCAGGCACTTACCTGATCATTTCTACATTCTGAAATCTATTTTAAGGCACTACAATTAAGTCAAACAGAAGGAAATAAATGTGTTTCAAGAGGAGGTTAATAGGCCTGAATTCTGATCAGCTGTAATTTATATGCAGAGCACAGCAGTGATGTCCAATCATCTCCTCCAAGGTATGCAAATATTCCATTGTTTAATATCCAGCCTTCCTTTTGATTAGGTGCTTGGAACCACTTTTGGTAATCACAGAAGAGCTCTGAAATTGGGCTCACCAGAATAAGTTCATTAGTGTAACATAACTGAAAATTTAAGCCCACTTAAGCCAGGAAATTCAACGTTATTGTCCCAACAGCTTCTCTAAATCAAGTCTTGGGAGCACGTTTAATATCTTGGGTGAAATTAAATCGTGCCTTAATAACTGTGCTCAGGAACTGCAGCAGTGGGGGTGTTACTGTTTTGAACAGGCTCGAGTCAGTAAATTTTCAATATTCAGCCATAACTTTGAGGTGCTCCTGACTCAGGGCAGCTCCTGGGAGAGTGCAGGGGGAGCAGAGCTGCTCTTGTTTGTTCCACCCCCCTGGATCAAACCCTGCTCACCAGGGTGCTCAGGGAGATTTTGGCTGGTTGAGCACTCAGAATGTGAGTGTGCAGCCTCAGAGCTCGACAGGGCAGCACCAAAGTGACTCCCAGTCCAATGAGACTTTAGAATTGCAGCAAATTCTAATAAAACTTCTTTCTCTGAATCTGCTATCTCATTATTTAAATGGTACAAACACAGAGGAGGAAACTTCCTCAAGAAGTGCTGGAGACCAGGCCCTGTCCCAAATTCTGCATTTGACACAGAAACCCTTTTATAATAATAATAGTTTCCAAATTTTCATTTCTTCCTTTAGATTTGAGTTACTCTATTGACTGACTCAAACCAAAACTTTGCTAACGCAAGCCCGAAGCACCCTCTTCTCTCAGTACATTAAGTGCTGAACATCAAAAAATTGTCGGAATTGTGCTTAACATCAAAAAGTTACTGGAGTTGTGCAGAAGATGAGCAGTGCTGCCAGGATGAGCTGCGTGGTTTGAGCCATTTCTGTACTTTCTACTCGGCGTCGCTGACCAAAAAGTGCTTTAGGTGGAGTTTCCCCAGTGCCTCTGGAGCGTGTCTGCATTGCTTTTGAGCGAGTAAAATGCCTTAAAGTTCCTGCAAGAGCAGCTGGAGGTACATGGAGAGATGATTTATCCATTTCTAGCAGGACGCTGTTTTCGCTCTCATTTTTGCTGGGAAGAGAAACAAAACCCAGGGCCAGGATCTGATCATGGCGTTTGCTCAGCACTGGCTTCCACAGAAGATCACCTTCTAAAGAGGAAATGCTCTTGTTTTCCTGGCAAAACTCTTCCAGATCTCAGTGAGTTTGTCAGAGTTGTGTTTGCTCAGTGTCCAGGCCGTGGTGGGGTAGGATAACCCAGAGCAACCCTCGGAGCATCATCAATCAGGGCAGTGATTTTCTGTGGGACTTTTGTCCTAAAAACGCTCTAAATGCTCCATTTTGCAGCTGCAAGGCTCAGTGCATAAGGACCATTTATTCATGTGCAATATCGTTCCCACACAATAAATGAGTGTTTTCCTCGTTTCTTAAGGAAATACATTTCCTGACCCAAGAAGTTTCTGGGCTCACAGGTTTCTTCTTCACTGCTCTCCTCAGGTTCCTGTGGTTCTTATCACAGTTTCCTTTTTCTCCACGGATTTCATCCATAAATTTGCTTATGAAATGAAAGTCCCGATCACCAAGGGCGAGGGGAAAGTGTTCTTGAAACCTTCTCATTTGTAAAGCTGGGTTTTCTTTGGCTTCTTCCCTTTGGCTGGAGGCTGGGCTGCTGCTTCCTCCGTTCTCCAGTCAATCTGTCAGGCTCGTTCCTGAAAGAGGAGCAATCCCAAATAAACCTTCCACCCTTCACCCCTACATAAATTTTCATTCTTATTTTTCCAGATGTGCCTTCTCCTGGTCTTCCTGAAATGGTGAAAAAAAGTGTCTTGGAGATAATTCCCTCCTTGTCCTGTGCTGTTCAGATGCAATAGGCAAAAAGCTGGAAATGGGAGGGAAAAACAGTCTCAGGAAGAGATGCAGGTTGCCAGGGAGTTTCTTTTTATAGGGAAATAAGTTTTGCATGGATTTCTGAGAGCCCGTGTGAAATCAGGAATTGGGCACCCTTGTCTTGGACGCTCTGCTCTGTTTGGAGTGATTAAAGATTCCTTTTCCTGTGGATGTTCGGAGAAGTTCATGGACGTGGAACTGGGTGAGAGCAGACACCTGCAGGGAGCTGCCTAATCCCACTTGGGATTAGGAAATTAAAATTTAGCCCCATTTTCTTCTGTGGCTGGTCCCTGGTGTGTGTTTAAGGGGATTTTGTGACCAGCTGCCTTGCCCTGTCCGTGTTCCCTCTAGCAAGCGTCTCACCTTCGAGCCTGGTGCACTGACTCGGTCTTCCTTCAGTTCTGAGACTAAATACAGGGATTTTATCAAACTCTCTTGACCACAAGTGAAGTGTTTGCTGGGAGATAATTAAAATATGTGTGTGTCTGCCACAGGCTGGGGCTCCTTCAGTCTTCCTTCAGTCTTTGCAGGTCTTTCTGGTTTGTTCTTCCATACAGAACAATCCATGGTCTTTGGGAGTCTGCTCCTCCTGCTCGCCCTCAGATTGTTGCCCAGCTGGGTTTGTTGTCCTCTTGCCCTGCAGGTCCCACCCCCCAGGCTGCTTGTAGGTGGTGCTGGGGGATTTCTTCATCCAACCACCCCCAGTCTGGGATGGTTTTCCTGCTGGGATAACGAGTGATGTGTGTGCAGGTACCTCTGTCCACCATCCATCCCATCCTGCACACATCAGCTGTTGGTAAATACATGGAGGAGTAAATGAATAGATTTAAATCTCTAAGGGGGTTGAAATAATGGATCAGTTGAGAAAGCAGTCAAGTCCCAGAAGTGAACTCAAATCACAGGGAGATCCAGGAGCCTTGGTGTGTGTCCTGCATGGAGGGGCATTCCTGCAGCTCCTGGAAGAAGTGCTGGAGAGCAAAGCGTGTTGATAACTGTCCTGTGCTGTTCTTAGCAGTGATCATCCTCTTCCCCTTTTCCTGCTGCCTTTCCCTCCCTTTCCCATGCACTTTTTGGATTTATCCAACTGACCTGTGTATCTTCTCTCTTTATTTTTTCTCTTTATTCTCCCCGCCTTTGGTTTTCCCTCTCTATCCCACCCTGTCTCATCTCTGCCTTGCCTTTGCTCCATGTTTTTATGTTCCCAGGCTCACCCTGTTGTCCCTCCCCCCCAGCAGGTGCCCAGCCAGGTCCCCGAGCCCGTTCCCGCGGCGTTCGGAGCCGTGGAGAGCTCCCACCCCTCTGGCAGCACCCCCGGCACCGCGGCCCCCGCCTCCAAACAAGGTCGGTTCATGGAGATTTCCTCCCTCATTATTTTGAATCATTTATTTTTTCCCCTCCTTTCTTGTTTTAGTTGGAATATTTTTGGCAGGGAGACCAGCAGGCAGCAGAAATATGAGGGGAGGAACTTCTCTTCCTCCAGTGGAACATTTTAAGTGTGTTGCTAAGGGAATTAATTGGAATTTGCTAATGTGGAACTGGTTAAAAATAATTGTCTTCAAGCTTCTGTGTCCTAAACGTTGTTTCAGAGCATACAGAAGGATGAAACTCCTCTCACCCGTGTGCCATCCTCCAGAACCCAGCGTGTTGTCAGGGAAATGCTGTAGCCAGAGAGGCTTTGGATCACTTGGATAATTAGCCACAGCGGTGGCATGGATCCAGAGGCTCATGTGGCTGCTCCAGAGCCGCCTGTGTGTCCAGTCCTGTAGGGATGGGCAACATTAAGTAGGAAAAACCCATTAGTGTGCAAAGTGTCCCATAAAGCCCATAGCCGATTTTGCTGACTTGGGTAAAAATGGCACAGATGGAAAAAGTTTCTTAAAATTCCATTTCCTTGGACAACGCTCTCAGGCACACGGTGGGATCCTCGGGGTGTCCTGCTCAGGGCCAGGAGTTGGACTCGATGGTCCTGGTGGGTCCCTGCCAGCTCAGGACACTCCGTAATGCACACTGGAAGGGAGATCTGTTAAACTGCTCAGGGAATCGTCCCAGGAGCCACTGGAGCAGGCCCGGGCTCTCCCCACGCTGGAGTTCTGTGCCACTGGAAGCTGTGGTTGGTTCCTGGTGTGTGGCAGCAGGATGGGTGCTGGGGCACAGAGCTGACACCACCGTTTGCTCCCCAGTTTTGCCCAGGCATCGCAGCCTCCCTGGGCTCTGCCTGGGGCGATGTGTGCAGGGAAGCCTTGGAGGGCTGAGATCTTTTATTTCAGGGTGTCTGGAGTCACAGAGCCACCGAGGCTGGAAAAGCCCTCTGAGATCTTCGAGCCCAGCACTGCCACGTTCAGCACTAACCACGGCCCCAGGTGCCACATCCACAGATCTTTTTTAACACTTTCAGGGATAGTGACTCCACCACTGCCCTGGTCAGTGCCTGGCAACCCTTACGTGGAGGAATTTTCCCAAAATCCAACCTGAACCACCCCTGGCACAACCTGGGGCCGTTTCCTCTTGTCCTGTCATGTGTTCCCTGGGAGAGGTGTGCTAGAGGAAACCCAAGCCCCAGAGGAGCACAGCTCTGGAAGAGGGGACAAACCAACATCTCTGATGCTGCAGCTTGGTCAGTGCTGGGAGGCCAAGGACAGTGTCCCTGGGGTTGCTCTTACAGCCACAGCGTGGACATCAGGGTTTCCCTCTTCCAGTGCTGTGCCTCTGAACTGCTGCAGTGTCCAGGAATTGGTTGTAGAAGGTTGAAAAAGGACCTTTTGGGGATGGTCTGGTCCCACCTCCCACTTAAAGGCAGGCTGTGGCTCTGTCTAGATGTTGGTGCACCTTCGATGTCCCCAGTGTCACCTGAACAAGGCACGGGTGGGTCTGATGTCCTTTGGCTCCGCTGTGGCTGTGCTGCCTGAGCTCCCTTGGCTGTTTGGTGCTGCCCAGCTCTGGCACAGCTGCTCTTCCCTGTCTGTGTCCCCTCTGCCAACATTCCCGAGTCCCTGTTTCTGCCAGGGACTCTCTGAGCACAGCTCAGTGCTGGTGGCACCCCTGAAGTGCGTCTGCCCTCGGGGAGAGCTGGGGCTGAGCTGTAACGCCGTGCAATCACAGGACATCTCCAGCCACGTGGGACCTGTAAGATCACCAGGTCCAACCCCCTGCTCCTCACAGGATCACCTTCCACTAGACCATAGGACCAAGAGTTCCTTGAGCTCTGATCTCTGAAAATCCAGCACTTTCCATCACAGTATTTCATCTCTGTGTATGAAAATGTGGATTTCCAGGACAAACGGGTCTTACCCCTCTTCCTTCTCTCTTTAACTTAATCCCTTTGTAGGCAGCTGAGAGTAAACTGGAAGTAAGTGTGTTTATTTAGTTACACAGCTCTGACAGTGCTGGTTTAAACACGAAGCAGGGCTTGACTGGGATTTAACACCAACGAGCCTCCCTGTGTTTATCTCCATTCCATCCCAGAAAGAGCCAAACATTTGTTCCAGTCCAAAAATTGCTAAAGAGCACATTTATGTAAGCACTGCAGGGAAAGCCCTGGAATAACACCCGGAGCGCTGGGCCGTGGCCGAGGGGGGCAGAGCGGAGTAGGGGTTGGTGTCAGTAATTAATGGACACCGTTAATAATATTCAAACTGACCTCATGACTTTTGGGGGGCACATCTGTCCAGAAATACGTGCCAAGGTATCAAAATTACTTTTCGCTTCGATGTTGGGGGATTTTTGCTTCCAGAACAAAAGCAGTGGCAGGTAGGGCTGCATGGCTGAAGTGCTCATTAAAACCAGTGGTGTTGTTTCTCCGAAGTCCCCTGTGCCACGTTCGTCCTGTGCCCCGGACCCTCCCCTGTGCCCTTCCTCTCCTGTGCTCATGGGCATCCCTTAAGGTTTGGGTCAGGCTGTCACCGTGGTTCTGGGACACCCAGTGCTGCTTGTGCAGCTCTTTGTACCCGTGAGCAGCATCGGGCCCGTTCGCTGGGCTGGGATCGGGAATGGGAATGGGATCGGGATCGGAGCCGTGCGCTCTGCCGGCAGACCAGGATCTGCAGTCCCTGCTGGCCTGGGCTGGAAGTCATTCCTGAGGCTGGATTTGGGGTTGCATTATTTATATCTTTGGTTGATTTTTTTTAAAGAGAAGCCTTTGCCTTTCATAGAATCCCGGAATGGTTTGGGTTGGAGGGAGCTTAAAGCTCCTCCCGTTCTGACCCCGCTGCCATGGCAGGGACACCTTCCACTGGAGCAGGTATGGGAGCTGCTGCTACAGTCCCTGGAAAAATCACATTGTTTAGGTGCAGGTCCTGGTTCCTGCAGGTGCCCCTGGTGTGTCCATTGCAGCCAGGCTGCCAGAGGGAGGATACTGCTGGAGAATCCAGGTCATGCCAGCGGCCGAGCCTGCGGAGCCTGGCTGCAGGCCAGGCTGGTGCACGAGGTGCAGTGGGATAGAACTGCATGGAATCTACGTTTATTCCACTTGTAGAGGTTCAGGGGGATGTTTGGAGTAGTATTACCCTCTTCTTAAACCTCTTTCCAAATCTTGCAACGTATCAGACGTGGAGAATGTACGACATGGTTTGTGGAAAACAGATTAATATCAGACCCCGGAGTTTGGAAAGCTCCAAAGCCCCTCTGCTGACACTGACTCAGTCCCGGTGCCGCCTCGTGAGTGTTTGCATCAGGACAAAAGATGGAAAAATGGCAGCGAGCCCAGCAGTTATTGTCAGATAAACACCACAGAGCAGGAACAAATTCCCGTATCCAGTCAAATCTTCCTCATCCACTGCCCTGGCCAGTCCGTGCCACTGGGACCACCCAGCAGCCCAGCAATGGCTTTTCCGTGAAGGAGGCAGCAGGGTCTGTCCCACTGGCTATGTGAAAGAATCTTTAAGGAATAATTTGCAAAAGTTGTATTTATCAGGAAATTCAAAAAAATATCTCTTGATATTTCCCCTGGAGCAGCCGGCACTTCCTGTAAATACTTTCTAAATATAACATGAGGAATGATCTCAGCGTATTTAGGAAGAGGGATCTGATCCAGTTGGGATGAATTGCGTTGATTTTTGTTTTCCCTCCCCAACTGTGAGTTGCTCACGTGACTCTCTGTAACAGTTGGCAGGGATGAGTCCCCCACTGCCAGGACTTGGAGGTTTGTTCTCCGGGATGGGGGCTCAAGTTCAGATTTGCTTCTTATTAGCCAAATCTGCTCCTCGTTCTCTGAAATCCCTCCCCAGATCACTTTTCTCTGGGATTTTGCACACACGGCCTGTATCCGTGATGAGAACGTTGGCCAGACAAGGGGTGGTTTGAAGGAGGGGAGTTAAACCTCTGGTTTCAAACGCAGCCGTGGACTTGTGCTGGTTTCATCTCTCAGAATGATTTTCTTAACACTCCAAATGCATTTGGTTGGGGTTTTTTTTGAGCATTCTCCTTTGACTCGGGCAGAGAATATCCAGGCAGTTGTTTATAGCGAGCTGTAAATGTCAGGAATGCTCCAGGAGTTCCTGCAAAGGACGTTCCAGAAGCCAGAGGTGACGCGTTTTCTGCTCCAAACCAGTTCCCGCGTCCTTTTTCTTCCGCGGAGCCTCCAGAATCAAAATCAGCTGTTGGGATGCTCTTTCCCATCTCTTTCCTCACTTGTCATCCTCCTCCAAAGCCACGTCCCTGGGTGCCTCATTAAGTTGATAAACTACTGCTTTGGCCACGGGCCTCTGTAATGCTGCTGGGGCTGCCGGTGGCTGGAAGCAGAGTTCATTTTCGCTCCACATGCCCCTAAAGGTGGGATTTGATGCTCCGGGCAGTTTCAAATGGGTTCTCCTTCAAAAACCCCTTGGTCCTCCTTCAAAAACCCTTTTCCCTCAGCCGAGCTGTTGAATAAGCCCCAAATGGAAATCCAGCAGAGCCAAACCTCTTCATTTCTACCTGAATTTCAGTGATTTGGGGTTGGTCGTGGCCTCTGACTTCCTAATTTGAGGAGCAAGTTTGTGCCCCTGGCTTTTCCAGAATTACTTTTGCTGGCATGACAGTGTTCTGAAGGAGTTTGGTGTTCCTGCAAGATCCTAAACCATCATGGCTCATACTTTTGTAGAAAAGAAGCGGGAAGCAGCAGAGCTGCAGCAGAGCTTTGGGAGCTGTGTGATGGTCGTGGCAGGGACGGGATCACTGAGTCTGTTCCTAATCGTGGGATTAGTGCAGGGACTTCTTTCTTTCTTTTGGGGGTTGTGTTGGTACATTTCTTCCAAACATCTATTCCAAATCTCTCCTCTTTCAGTTTGACCCATTGCCCCTTGTCCTGCAACTTTTTGTCCATGTAGAAAGTTGCTCTCCTTGTTTTATAAGCCCCCTTTAGACACTGGAAGGCTGCAGTGAGTCTCTCCAGATCCGTCTCTTCTCGGGATGGCAGTGGTTGTATTTTCAAGTTTGGATGCCGGGTGAGGTGCAGGGGCCTCTGGCGTCTTCCTCGGAGCTCCTTGGCAGAACGCAGGAGTGGGACCCAAGGGAGCCAGGGCACCACGCAGGAGCGTGGAGTAGCCTTGCTGTTGATAATGTTCTTTTTCTCCTTCCCCAGAAGAGAAGCCAAAACCAGATCCAGTATTAAAACCACCTTCTCCAGTCCTCAGACCAGAACCTACTGGGGAGAAGAAAGATCAAGCTGGGCAGACGACCGAGGCCCCCACCTCAGTGGAAACCCCACCAGAACTTCCTCGTGCTCCGTCACCGGCCCCGGCCGCTCCGCTCGCAGCTGTCCCCGCGGCCGCCACCGCCGTGTCCAGCAAACCCCCGCCCGCGGCCGACCCGGAGGACAAATGTGACCTGGCCTCCCCCAAAGAGGAGGCAGTGCCCACCTGCAGTGGCACACCCTGCACGGAGCCGGCGGCCCCTCCTGCCGCGGAGGAGCCGGGTGCCGAGGTG
>VZTA01004813.1:130455-173748 GCA_013398855.1 Mohoua ochrocephala
CGCCGCCCACCCCGCCGCCCCCGTCCCCTCCGGTTTCCGTTGCTGCTGTCACCACTACGACTCCTTCTCCACCTCCTCTCCCGTCTCCGAGTGCCCTCCCTGTTGTCCAGGGAGATTTAGAAGGAGAGGAGAGCACAAGAACTACTCTTAGCGAAGAGGTAAAAGATACTGAAAAGAAGGAAGAGACAGAAGCAGACGGGCAACCGGAGGAGAGCAGGGAGGCTCTGAGTGTGAACTCGAGCAAGAGTCCTGTCCCAGGTAAGCGTTGGGCTCTGTGGGCTCATGTGGTGAACTGGAGGATGAAGGAAAGGGGCTTTGTCTTCTTCCAGCAGATGTTTCTGTTTCTGTCAGCAAAAGAAAAAAGCCTGGTGGTGCTGTGATTGTGAAATGCTGATCTTCGTTTGCAAGGACAGAAATCCCTCCCGATTGTTGATGGTTGGTCACTGACTTGGATGTGTGTCCCAGGCTGGGTGGGCTCATGCTTTCATGGCAGCACAGGGCTGGTGGAGGGGGAATGCAGAGCACACTGCTCTTCATGGAATCCCAGGATGGTTTGGGTTGGAGGGATCTTAAATCCCATCCAGTGCCACCCCGTGCCATGGGCAGGGACACCTCCCACTGTCCCAGGCTGCTCCAAGCCCCATCCAGCCTGGCCTTGGGCACTGCCAGGGATCCAGGGGCAGCCACAGCTCCTGTTCCCCCTGAGGTGAGCGGTCGGTCCCAGGGCCTGTGGCTCTGGATTTGGGAGCCCGATTAACACTGGGACCCCAAAGCCCTTGGGATGAACCTCCTGAGCCAGCGATTTCCCAAACTGCTGGAGGGGGGTCTTCTCCAGCTGTAAAAATGTGTCACGGTGTTCCCAGATGTGGGAAAAGGAAATGGACCTTCACACTCACCCAAACAACTGACAGCCAGAGTCCCCCGAGTGTCACCCCAGTGTCACACACCAGAGTCCCCCCAGTGTCACACCCCAGTGTCACACCCCAGTGTCCCCCCAGTGTCACACCCCAGAATCACCCCAGAGTCACCTCAGTGTCACACACACCTTTACCTGCCCAGCCTTCATTAGTGATGCTTCTGCTTTTCCTTTGCAAAAGTCACATGTAAGCAAAATGTACAATTTGCAATTTTAAATTTAAATTTTGCAGTTTACAGTTTAAAAATTCACTAAAAATTGCAGTTTCTGCAACTGCTTTTTAAAGCCCAGCCTGTTTCTCCAAGTGTTGCTACCTGCCTTTGGTTTCAGCCCCATCACATCTCTGGTTTGGCACCGAATGGATTAACACTCTGTGTTTCCTGTGGAAAACTGCTTTTTTTGCAGGACTTCTGGAGATTACATCGTGGAAAAGAAGTTAAATGATCAATTCCTTGTATTTGCTGCTGGAGGGGTGTAATGGGGGCTGTTCTTCACACCCAGCAGTGTTAAAGCATTTCATGTGTCACATTTCCTACACCCTGTTCTGCAGTTATTTCGATTCCTTGGAACCTGGTTGAGCTGGGACAAGGAGGACAGTCGGCTGTGATTTGGATCTTGTTGGTTTCATTTTTTTTAAAGTAACATTTTATAGAAGGGGTTTTTTAGTTTTTTCTTTTGATAGATGGGAATTCTTGGGCTCTGCCCTTAAATGCCCCGAAAGGTGAGGTTGGCCCTGTTCCGTGTTTGTGTGATGCTCAGTACGCTGATACTAAAATCAATCCAGTATCTGCAGATGAGAAGAAAGATCCCTTCACTGCCCCGACCACGGGGATTTCTTCCTGTTCATCTTCTTCTGTCTTTATTTCACTCAGGTCATTTCACTGCTCTGGCACTTGTTGTTCTTTCAGTCCGAGCTACTTCATAACCCAAATTAATTTCCTTACAAAGGAGAGGAGAAATGGGACTCTGTAAATAAGGTTTTGCACAGGCAGGTTCCAGCCTGCAGTGTTACTGCTGGCTTTGTAATGGCCTGTAGTTTAAATTTCAAAAAAATTAACTTACAGTGTTTGGGCTTTTAATTATGCAGAAGATTAATTTTAATGCTGTAATGTCATTATGCTCCAGAGCACACATTAGCCAAGCCATTGGCTTTGGCAACAGGGAAACAAGGAGTTCTCAAGTCATGTAAAAGATGACTTGAAACTCAGATTTCTATTAAAAGCTCAGGGCTTCAAAGAAAGCACAAAGCTCTCCAAGTGTTTTTTTGTGCTTTACCCCTGATTTAATGATCCTGAACTATTGCATTTCTCTGCCAGCCTTCTTTTCAGCAATAATTTTCCAGTTCTTTCTTGGAGAGAGGAAGAGAGATTGAAATAACATCATCTGAGGCTGCCTGCTAATTCAGGAACGAGGAACAGCGTGTCTGCCATGTGCATTGGAAAATCCAGATGCCGACCCTCAGGAGCGAGGAGAAAGGGTTCTGTTGTTGTGTTTTTCTTGGACTAAAGGCCGAGAGGTTTTTTTATGGTCTCTGGAGTTAGGATTAAACCTGGGATAACGGAAACTTCCCGGGCACGTGCTGGTAGCTGCGAGCTCTGTGACTTTGAGCAGCCTTTCTTTGGGGTTTTCAGCAGAATGGTGTTTTTATTACAGAGCAGCAGCCACAAATCATCCCCCTGCTTTCCCTTTAAAGGGAGCCGAGCTGGGCTGACTGGGACAGTGCTGGGACCTCTCGGGAGAATCTCATTCCTCCTGCCTGTCCTTTTCATAGCTGTAACCTGGCCTGCCTAATTTTGGGAATGAGACCTTAATCCCTTCCTCCCTGAGCTGCTGAGGCAGCGCTGCCGAGGCTCCCGGGTGGATCCCATGTTTTGCGCTGGAGGTGGCAGCTTTTTGGGGACGAGCAAAGGGATTTGCCTGTTCCTGGGGTGTTTTACAGGACACACCTTCTGTCCAACACTCAGAGAAACCAGACTTGGATTTTTTGCTCTGTCGAGCTCCGTGGCGAGAAAGAAAATGTATTCAGACCCTTAAACATCTTTATCCCGCAGCAGTTCTTTTTCTACAGCTCAGCAAAAGGACTTTGTCAGTGACTGCAGGGAGAGGCTGGAGCTGAGTTGATCCTGTGGGGATCCAGGGGAACCTCCATTCTTCCTTTTCCACCAGATTTCCAAGGTCAGGGGATTCTACTGGAGCACCCTGATGTATTTTACACTGAATTCTGCCTACTCTGAACACCCTCACAGCGAAGTTGGCGGCTTTACTGGTTCAGTCTCTGTGTCTGTGAGTCACCGGATCATCATTCCCTGCTCGTCAGCATCACTGGTTGTGCTTCCCTATGAAATGGGGGAGATTTGGTGGGTTTCAGAGCATTAAAGCCCTGAGCAGTGCAGGATGTTGGGCCCAGGGGGTGGTTTCTTGCTGCTGGCCGTGTTCCTGGTCCGAGCACTGCCCACAGGGGACACGCTCCCCCTGTGCTGAGGGCACAGGTTGCGTTCCTGCCTCCTCAGGAGTGATTGCCTGGAGTTTTTAGGACGGGCACAGCTGTTATCTGCAAGGGGCAAGAGCACATGCTTTTTGAAGTGATTAATTCCTACTTGTCTGCTCTGCAAGGAGAAAAATAGATTATCAGGAGAGGACCTGGGCGCTCCAATCCTCACTAAAAACATCGCCCCAGCTGAAGTCATCAACGACTGTTGCTTCTTAATAAATTCTGGGGGTTTTTAGCTACAGTGAGGGACCGGCACGTTCCAGGGAACAAAACAGGAAAAATGCTGGTGGTGGAGTGGAATTTCTGCAGAAGAAGGTGCTACCTGAGACCTGAGGCCTTTGATGTCGTCGTTCTATCGTGGCTATTACAAGAAGCAAAGAGGAAAATAAGAGACTGATGCGTGTCCCAGGCAGAGCTCCTTGGAACACAGGAAGCCAAAAGAACTTCATACACATGGAATTCAAAGGGCTGTTTCTTGCAGAGCTCGTTTATGAGACATGTTTCTGTATTAAGTCGCCCAGCTGTGGCGAGTCCCGGAGTTTCTGAGCTGGGGAGGCTGTAACGAGCAACTCGGGCTGTAATTGGAAATATCTTGGAGAAATTTCTCCAGCACCGAAACCTGGAGAGGCAGAAACATAAATCAGGTGTCGCCTTTTTCTTGATTTGCTGCCATGGCCACTGGAATATATTTTCTTTTCCATGAGCTGGAAGGCGATGGTGGGTCTTTGCTTTGGTCTTTCATGGCATGTTGGATAATAAAGTGAAAATACAAGAGCTGGTATTAATTTAGGCTTCGCAGTTGGCACCACATCAGAGAGGAGAGGCCTTGTGTCCCGCTGGATGGGCCGTGCGCTCGCTGGTGGGTAAATCCTGGGGGGAATGTTCCACTGGGGAACGTGACACAGCTGCAGAGATGGGCTGGGGGAGCGTCCAGCCCGTTGAGCAGATCCCTGCAGCGGTGGGGTCACCCCTGGGACTGGTGTCCGGGGTAGTCTGGAATTAAGGGTTTGTTCCTCTCTCCAGTCCTGAAGTAAATCTGCGTTGTGGCTCTTGTTATGTCCCTTTGTAAGCCATGATGAGAGCTCAGAGCCCTGGTGGGGTTTGCTGGTGTCCCTTCTCCAAAGGAACGAAACGAGCTGAAAACAAGGCCTGGAGGTGCGACCAGTGGCAGAAAGGAACCCGCATTTGGGCAGGGATTGAGCCATTGGAGATCCCGTGACGGTGCTCAACTTGGGGACAGGAGAATGGAGAAGACCAGAAGTGTCTGGAGCTGTCCCTCCAAGAGCCAAACTGGACACGTTACTTTGCATTTCCCTACAGCCTCACGGATGAAGCTCCATCGCCACGTGGATAACGCTGCTGTCCTGTTGGATTTGGGGTTTGGGAAGGTTGGCACCTAAACTCGCTTTGTTTTCACCTGAGCTTTGTTTGGCACCTAAACCCACATCGGCCCAAATTCTCCCTTGAGCTCCTGCAGCAGAAATGTGAACTGCACAGAAAAAAAGAAATCTGGTGTCTGCTATTTTAAGAGGGGGAAAAATTGAGCAACGTCTCCGGAGATCTCTGGAGATCCATCCCAGGCAGCTCCACAACACGGCCGGAGCTGCTCCGGCTGCAGAACCCCCGGGCCGATGGAAGTCGTGGGATTTAAGGCAAGACTCATTCGGGAGGCTTGGCAGGATTGCAGCCTCTACAGAGCTTTCTTTTGCCAAAAAAAAGGTGGAAAAAATGTATTCTTGAGCAGCAATAATGTTCACATCCTGACAGCTGAGGAAGGAAACACCCCGGACCTTTGCCAGCCCCAAATCCATGACCCCGGAGTTTATTTCTGTGCGGTTAAAAATGAAACATTATTTGACACCGTAGATGGTTTCCATGGCTTGAGTTTGAGGGGAGTGAAATTCTGTCAGATGAAAATCTTTGGGGTTGATCAGTTAAATTGCGTTGCTGTGGCAGTGTTGAGGTTGTTGCTGTGCAGACGTAATCCCTTCTTGGAGAAGCCCCTGGAAGCGTGGAAGTGACGTCACCAAACAAGACTGGAAACAGCGCCTTGAAAAGGGCTCATTTTTCACTGAATTTTAGCAGATTTTATGATGGAGGGACCTGGGGAGCCTGGCTTGGATCTGTGCTTTGCCGGATTCCAGAAGTTACTGCGTGCATGGACACGGGGTCGTTCCCAGCCCTGGTTTTGCCCGGGATAGTGGGAATGACTGGGCCGTCCTTGCCGAGGTGCCGGGAGCAGCAGTAGAGGCTGATCCCGGTTGTGTGAGACAAAGCTGTGCTGCAGTCTGCGCCTGCTTGGCCCTTCCTCTCCGCTCCTTTGAGCCCCAGGAAACTGGGGGTTTGTGCTGGGGCTCTGCCCTGCCCTTAAAGCCTCTCCACAGGGAGATGCAGCTCCCAATGGAGATGGGCAGGGCTTGGAGCTTGGGAGACCCCGATGATTTTTCCAGCCGTCGGTTCTGTGAATGAGCAGATGATGTTTGAGTATTTAAATAAGACTTTCTTTTTTTAATTAACTTTGCTTTTGGGGTGTTCAGCCTGAAGGTAGAAGTCTTTCAGCACCGGTAGCTCCTGTTGCTCTTGGGGCTGGGGCCTGGATGTGGTGATTCCCCTGGGAATCCGCAGGGTGTCTGCAGGTCCATGGTCACCCTCCAAACAGGGGAACACTCTGGAGAGGCCGCTGAAGCTCGTACTTATCCTCAGGGGCAGTGGGAACACAGCAAATCCCGTTTCCTCCGTGCCCTCAGGAACAGAGTTGGCTGCTATTAACTCTTCTTATTTATCCGTAGTGAAGAACTATTCAAAACTGTATTTTATTGTGATAAAGGAAGTGCACGCTGGGTTTTTCCACAGTATCTGCTGGAAACCAAAGGCTGGAGCTGGAAATCTGATTGCAGTAAGCTTTAGTCACAAAATCAATCCCATTTACACTCTGAACTGGGCATGTGTGCCTGGGATCCGAATTTAAGCTGGGAGCAGTTGCCACAAATTGGGAGCAGATTGGATTAATGGGTTTGTCTCCTCTTAATATATTGTGTGGTTTCTTCTACCCTTTAGGGGGAAAACACGATCGGAGTAAATCAGTGCTGATCTTGGGAGTATTCTGTGGTGTTTCCTTTGACTCAGTTGGCCAGGGAGATCATTAATGGTGGAGTTACAAACCTGCTTTTAAATTGAAATATAGATCCAGCTCAGAGCAGTGCTGCAGGATTGAAGAAGTTTTCCTTTCGGATGAGATACTGGAAACTTGGGCTTGTTTATGGTTAATATTGTAACGGTGTTATAATTCTTGAGAAACACATGTTGAGAACAACCTTTCCTCCCAGCCAGTACCTGATCTTTCCAAAAACTTGACTTCCTGAAGGTTTTTTTCCCTGCATGATCCTTGTGCTGTTGGCAGTGACCTCCTTGCTACCCCAAGTGCCCTTTGGAGCTTGGATGAGCAACTTGTGAAACAATTCCTGTGTTTTAATGTCATTCTAACGATTGGTATTGCTGCACTGAGAGCAAAAGTGGTTCAGTCAAGCTGAATCCTCCACGAGGCTGCGACCGCTTCGTTTTCCTGTGCCTCAGACCAGCCCCTGAGAGGGAAGCTCAGCACCCGCAGCCACATCAGCTCAGGGTTGTAACAGATGCACGTTTACATTGCAGCCCCAACCGCTGTAACTGCACCAAAGACCTGGAAGAAACCAAAAGACCGGACCCAAGCCACTGAGGAGGTGACAGAGGCAGAAACAGAGGTGAGAGGGAGCCAGAGTCCTGCTTTGCCCAGGTTTAAAGATGGTGTTCCTCTCTTGAAACTGTACTTTAGAGTCACTTTCTCGTTGTCTCACAGGATCCCAGGGCAGGGTTTTGGGGAGGAGCTGTGCTGTTCCTCAGCATCCTTTAGATAAAGTCTGTTCCCTGTTAAAGCTCTTCGGTTTTCTTTGGGTCTGCCTGGTTTAATGACTCCTGCAGTCACAGAATCGCAGACTGGTTTGGGTTGGAAGGAGCCTTAAAGGCTCATCTCGTTCCAACCCCTGCTATAGCGAGGGACACCTTCCACTAGAAGGTTCCACTGGACTTCCACCAGCCTCCAGCACTCAGGAACCCCTTCCAGTGAAGGGTGAGGGAAAAGTGGGTTTGGATCCCTCAGCACTGCCCCATTTTGGTCCCAGGCCACCATCCTGACGCTGGGCAGGTTCTTCTGCACAGGGATATCGTGGCAAAGGATAGTTTTCCTGATGACCAACCGATGGGGAAGCTGACAAAGGAAAACGCTGAAGTTTTCAAACACCAAAACCACCTCGAGAGTGATTCGATGAGTAAAGAAAGCCTCCCTCACTGCTGTTCTGGTAGGGATATTGCAGCAGGGAGCTGTGCTTAATATCCTGGGTCAATTTGGGGTTAGAATCGATCAGAAAGGAAGCAAGAGAGTAAAAATGTAAAAGTTCAGACTGCCCAGTGTGCAGACAAAAGCTGAGGTTGGCCAGATGTGGTGCAGAGCAGGAGAGCAGGGGGTGTCACTGGGGCTGCACCAGCGGGTTCGTCCTCCACGCTTCGCCCATCCTCCCCTGGAGGAGTCGTGTCTCCTGCACCACCCAGCAGTTCCCCTGAGGAATTCTTCAGAGAATTCCCTTGAAAAATCCGCAAGAAGCATTTTAGGATGTGGTGCCCTCAGGTGGGGAGGCGGAAGAAGCGGGAGCCTCCTCCAGAGCATCCTCAATGAAGTTATTCCTTTGTTCGGGGCTAAGATGTGCTGGGATTTCTCCCGGGAGAAGCGCGTTCCGACGCCTCCTCGTCTGAATGCACAATCAGGCTGTGTCCTTGGAGAGCTCTAAAATTAACAGCCAGGGATACTATTAATGCTTTTTCCTGAAGCCGAGATGCTGGAATTGTGGCTGGATCTCACATTACCTTCTGTAGTGGGATCTGCTCCAGTTGGCAGCAGGCATTTGAAGGAAGAATCCCCCAAAACAAGCATCACGTGCCCTTTACCATCCCTTTGTCGTGGATGGGAGGAGAGGAGGAAAGCAGAGATGTCTTTCCAGGCTGGGATTGCTCATGGCTTAACGGCTCCCTCCGTCCAATCCCATGGGGATTTCGTGGCCGATGCTGAGTCTTTCCAGTTGCACCATTGATTATCAGTGGGTTATCCATGGGAGTGAGCCAATAGATCACCCAGTGGCTCGTGTGGTGTTCCATATCCCTGCGTAAGGTGCATTTGTATTCCTGCTGCTCCCAAAAATGCCGTGTGAATCCGTGAAGAGCCATTCCACGTGCACTGAATTTGTCGGGGTGTTTTTAACGAAACCTCTGCCTCTGTCCGTGCTCCAGCCCAAGGAGGAGGAGGAACCTTCAGGGGACAAAGTACTTGAATCCGACCAGGAGAAAACGAGCCATGGGCTTCAGCTGGAGAGGGAGCCCTCGGAGCTCAAACCAGTGAAACCTGTGGAAGAGAACGGGGAGCAGGAGGCAGAGCTGGTGCGGAACGGTGCCGAGAGCGTCTCGGAGGGCGAGGGCACCGATGCCAACTCCGGCTGCACGGAGAGCTCCGGAGAGGGGCCCGTGTACCAGTACAAGCCAGGTAAGTCCTGCTCCACTCTGCTGCTCT
The DNA here is from genome assembly GCA_013398855.1 of Mohoua ochrocephala. Taxonomy (NCBI): domain Eukaryota; kingdom Metazoa; phylum Chordata; class Aves; order Passeriformes; family Acanthizidae; genus Mohoua; species Mohoua ochrocephala. Next base: position 139,456 of record VZTA01004813.1, read on the forward strand.
GCCTCCCTCCTGTGAGGGCTGCTGACACCCCCTGTGTCATCCCTGTGGGTGTTCCCGGGGGGGCTGGAAGGGGATTCACCATGTGCAGCTCTGCTGAGATCTGCAACCCAACAGGCCCCGAGAGATCTTCCAGGGGGGCAAAAGGGGAGAATTGGTTTTGTCTTGCTGGTCATGGTCAAGAGAAGAGAAAATCCCTAATTCCTTGAAGTTTTTGTGCATTTGGATGTCGGCTACAGCATGGTGGAAATGGCAGAGAGTTGATGCCTGTGTGATGGACAGCTGGAAACCATCCAAGAGATCCCATATAAACCAATACACCTCTGAAAGAAGAGGTGGTTAAATAAGAAATGAAGGTGCTCATTGGGCCCTAAATACAAATATGTGTGCTCCTAAAGATCACATTTCCTGGGTAAACAGTTGCCTGCATCTTGGGATTTCTAGAAGAGCAAGGAAGAGAAACAGTTTGTGGTTTTCAGTCCGGGCACTGCCCAGCTCAGTCCCATTGACTGAGGCATAGGAGATCTATAGAGTGTGTTTGTTATTTATGAAGACCTAACTTTCTTGTTATTTACGAAGATTTTGTAATTTATAGACCTGAACCTCAATTAATCCACCTCATTTGGAGAGAACTTGAGACCAGCTTCTCAGCTCCTCCCAATTTTTAAGCTATTTCTTATTCAAGTGAAACTCTTATTCAAGTGAAACTCCCTCCACATAAAATACCCATTTTTTTAGGAGCCCAGAAATTAAAGAGTATAATAATAATAAGGAGGAGGGACCTGGAGCACGACCGTTAAGGGATTCTGCTGCAGTGGTTATTTCTTCACCACTTTGTTCAGACAAAGAACCCAATTGCTTTTGTTTTTTTAATTCAGCACAATCATATCATGAGGGGGAAGCGCAGAGGCCTCTTGATAGCTCATCACACTCAGGGTGCCTGACCAGTTCATTAGCCAAGCACTTCCTGAAGTTAATCCATAATTCATCAGTTTGATGCAGTCAGAACAATCCCAGTTGGGTCCAGATGTCCTTTCACTCAGCTGAAGGGGTTGGATTGATTCCTGAGAAAGCAGCACACACCAGACTTGTGCAATAGTCCTCGATTTCGGCTCTCCTCTTTTTAGAAAGGGCAGTTTCTGCCCTTTGGAGGAATTGTGTGTTTGATCCCTGTCTCTCCCTGTGTTGGGGATCCTTCCTGTGACGCTGCCCAGCTGCTCTTCCCATTAAAACAGCTCCTTGAGAGCTTTCCAGGAGAAGGAAACGACACATAAACTGCTTGTTGTTGTGTCGGAGCTTTTCCATGGTAAATGACAGGTGTGGCACAGTGGACAGGCCAGGAATTCCAGCCAGGACCCAGCCAAGCCATTTCTGCACCCCTGTATCCTGAAGCTCTGTAGAAATAAAACTGCATAAAGAGCTAAAGTTTGTCATTACTGCTGAGAGTTTTCATTCCCAGTTATTAAAACCCATCGCTGGAATCAGTCCCTGCTCGTGGCCTCTGCGGGGGTGCGGATGGTGAGATCCCAGAGATCCAAAGCCGGGGCTCAGGGAGTGAAGCAGAGGAATAACAAATACCTGAAGGGCTGGTAAAGGCTGAGTAAGGCAGTCTGGCATGAGGGAGATCCAAAGGCAGCGTCTCATACAGGTGTTTTCCTTCAGATGAAACATGTTTTCTTCCCTAATTTCAAACAAACTGTGTGGCCAGTGCCGAAAATCCCATCTCCAGGCCACCAGAGGCTGATTTTCCTTGTGCTAAAGTGGCTGTAGGTTTATAGGAAGATTTGCACCAGGCAGGGTCCTCCCACACCCAAAAAGCCCCACGAAAAGTAGGTGGAAAGTTGTAATTCCCAGATCATGGCCTCTGGTTGTGGCTTCTCTTGTTTCCGCCGCTTGTCTCCAGCCTGGGTTGTTCACAGCCCATGGTTGCACATTTTCGAAGGGTATTTTTGTTCTGTGCTCTGCTCTCCTTGACTCCATGTTTAGGACTCCCTTTTTCACCAGACAAACCACTTTAACTTCGGCATTTTTATGCAGAAACTGGGAATTGTCCCCATTCCACCATATCCCACGGGAGAGTGGGAGTCAAAGTTGGACACAGGGGTTAGAACTGGAATGAGTGAGCAGATCCGGGTGTGGTTGCTCTGGACCTGGCTCTACACTTCCCATCGTTTATGGCCCTTTAATGTGTTCCCTTCCTCTCTCCCTTCAAAATGAAAACGAAATTAAATTGAAATTTCCCAGGCTGGTGCAGCAGCCCCTTCCCTTTGGAGTTACCAGAACCACGTCTGGGGGAGCAGGGGGTTTGTTTCCTGTGACTCTCAGGGACTTCTCTCCCTATAGAGCAGTGGAAGCCCCTGGACCCGGAGGGGAAGAAGCAATACGACCGGGAATTCCTGCTGGACATCCAGTTCATGCCTGCCTGTATCCAGAAGCCCGAGGGGCTGCCTCCCATCAGCGACGTGGTGCTCGACAAGGTGAGAGGAGAGCCCATCAAACAGGTACGTGCAGGGTTGGGATGTAAATAAAGATCCCTAATGCCTCATTCCTGAACCATTTCCATGCAGGCTTTTGGTGGGAAGCGGGAGTGGTTGGTCTCATCACAAAATTCTGCAAGTAGAGGTGTTGGTGCCTGATGAATGTGCACAGATGGTTAAAAACTGAAGCACTTTTGATGGTCTTTATCTGGATTAAGTTATACCAAGTTGTTATTAAAATTTAAAATGAGCCAGCCATGAAGAGCTGAGGATCCAAGCAAGGCTGGATGGAGAGGCAGTGGCTTCTATTAGATCAATTAATTGACCTATTAGATCAATTAAAAAGCAGAGGGAAGCTTTTGGGCAAACTGTTTTTTGATCTGAAGCAGTTTCTTCACTATTTATAAGCTGATCTAATAAAAAATCTTTAAGAACTCCATTCCCAGGCAGTTTTGAGATTTCTCTCCAGCCTCATCTCAGAGCTGATTGTCTCTGCTGGAGGTCTGGGAGCACTTGGGATTTCTGAGTGCTGACACCGAGGCCTCGTTCTGCTCTCACTGGGAGCTGGGGAGTTCCTTGGCTTTGGTGGAACCGCCCCAGACTCACTCTCGAGACTCAGGGATGTGGGTGATCCTCGTGTGCAGAAACATTTCCGCTCTGCGTCTCATACCCAGGCAGATTGTAAAACGCAGCTTTATTCCCAAAATTATTTCATCCACCTTCTACTTTCCCGTGATTGTTTCTCACTGTTCTGTGTTGGAGCTCCCTGGGCTCAGTTGCCTGTCTCTGGTGTTGGCACAAAATGCTTTGAGGGAAGGTGGCAGTTTCGTGCTCCTGGACCAAGACAGGCCCACGTTACCGTGATTTTATCCTCCGTAATTCCTGCTCAGCCTTGAAATGTTTCTGAACTCCACCTGTTTCCTCAATAGTCACCTGCAGAAGATGTATTTTAAATTAAATGCTTATTCTTAGTGTAAGTGCGGATGCCTAAACCTTGACCAGTTTGTTAAAAGCGTTAATTTGGATGTTGAATGTGGCTGTTGGGGTTTAGCAGAGTTGTCTGTGGATTGCAGGGCCTCTGGTCGCTCAGCCCCCCTGAGCAGCCCCTGTCTGTGTGCTCTGCTCCCGGCACAGGTCAATCAGCCGAAATTGCCGCTGCGGACTCTGGACCCCCGGATCCTGCCACGAGGCCCCGACTTCACGCCGGCCTTCGCTGATTTTGGGAGGCAAGCCCCCGGGGGAAGAAACGTGTCTGGAAGTGTGAGTTTACCCCACCTTGCTCATTTAAAAACTGGCCTTAACACTGATGAAGTCCCTCCTCAGGCTTTTGGGCCTCTTCCGATGCGCCGGTGGCTCCGGTTTTGTCAGGATGAGTGCAGGGGTGATGTTTGCTTGGCTGACAAAACTTAGGGAAGTTGGCAATGGTTGTGGATGTTTGTCACTGGTACGTATTGTTTGGGGAGGGTCGGATCTCCTTCCCGTTTCCCTGTGTGAGAGGGTGGAAGCGTTTCCACGCCCGGACCCGGCAGTCGCGTGCGCGGTCGCGCGTTCGTCGTACAACAAACCCGGCGCCGGCGTCAGCCTGGGGGGCTGAGCTGCAAACACCCCAACAGAGCAAAGAGATGCTACTAACACACAAACCACACCCGGCACTGTGTGCTCCTGCTTTCTCTGCGCTTCCACGTGTTGCTTTGGTCGCTTCATTCCTCGTTTTCCCACCTTTTCCGCTGCTTTTCTTTCGCTTTCCCTTCTTCTCCCCGTGTCTGGCTTTGCCCACGCTCTGAAATCCCTCTGTGAGTTCTTCGCCCGTGCCTCTGCCATGTCTTTCCCCGGGGCACAGGTGCCCCCAGCGCCGTCAGTGCCACCCCATCAGTGCCGCTGGAGGAGGACGCTGCCGCCCTTAGGGGCAGTCGCTGATTTTCAGCTGTTGAGCACTTCCGCTGTGTCCATCTGGATGTGTCTAACGACACAACCATCGTGGATCTTTCAAACCCGCTGGTTCCAGAAGAGTTCCCTGAATCACCCCGGCTTCCAAGCGTGCGGGTTTCCAGGAGTCCAACCCAGCAATTTTGGGTCAATGTGATATTTCTGGTTCGGGAGCAGCCTCGTGGCCGGTGCCTCGGTCCCGGGGTGCACGTCCGTGTCTCGGAGCTGCCTCGGTGCCAGCGTTTCTCTCGGAGCTCCGCCTGGTCCACAAAGCCTCGCGAGGTCGCCCGTGCCTCCCGCGCTCGGGACGCGCCGGTCCTCTCCTGTCATGTGCTGAGTGTGCCGAGCCCTTGGGCGTCCGGGTAACGCGGCTGTCGCTCTTTGTCTCTCCGCAGGCCTGCAAAGTGCAGAGCACCCCTGGATTGCCCTCCCTGGCTCGGTGCGGGCCCCCAGCATGCCCTCTCTTGGTCTCGCCTCACCCACCATTGAGGAACCTGCCGATAGGGGTAAGCCAAATCCCCCCCTCTCCCCCCAGACTTTGCACCTTTTTGTAGAGTTGCCTTTTTTCCCAACACCCACTGTTGATAAAGAACGACTGGCAGAAAACTTTACAAAAAGGTGCAACCTTGTTTAAAAAAAAACCGAAACAAGACTTGCATTGTACCCCTCTAGGCAGTCTTCAGTGGTGGGTGGGACATCACCAGCTGAGGGCATGCTGGGACGTTGGCCTGAGCGGGATCCGCGAGGGTCTGCACTTTGCAGACCTGTGGAAAGGGGGAGAAAAGGTAAGTCCCGCTTACCCCGTTCATTTGGAGCATTCAGCACATAACATACATCTTACATTTGCGCCTTTGCAGAGCAGAGCCTCTCTTTGCCTTGTTCTGGAGGAGGGCTGGAAGGTGACGTGGTTTAACCGGCCTGTCCTCGACGCCGGCAGTTGTAGGATCAGAGGGTTCTGAGCCCCAGCAATGCCAGACGTTCCCCTCCCGTGACGCATGGCAACCCCTGCGTGTGCGCTGCCTGTCCCCAGCCATCCCACCTCTGCACAGGCCATGCCATGAACCATCAAACCACTGCCTCCTCCTTGCCCCAAATAACGTCGAGCAGCTCAGCGCTAACCGCTTCCGGCACGTTGAGAATCTTTTGTTTTGCTTCTTTGGCTTTTGTCTTTGTTTCCCTCTTTTCGCTTGAACGTGTTGTGTGACTGTTTCTGGCACTAACCAATGTCACGTCAGACGGCACCGGGGTGGATTGCTCAGGGGCAGAGTGCGGCTGGGAAGGCTCTTTGGCGCAGGCAGGGTTAGGTGAGCGTGGCGGGTGAGGAGGCGCAAGCTCAGAGATGTGGGGCCGGAGCCGACGGGTCCGTCCCCGCACAGGGACAAAGCGTCCCTGCTTTGTCCTTCCCGAGAGGTGACGGAAACTGAAATCACCTCAGTTCTTGTTCCTGGAAGGCAGAACCTCTCCCATCATCGGAGATCAATTTCACCGTCTGCATTCGAGGCCTCTTATAGGGGGAGAAGCTCTTCCGTAATTCCTTGGACGGTTTCTAAAGCATTTCCGTGCCTTGTGGCCTGGGTGGGAGCACCAGGTCGGGCTGTGCTGCCGTGAGTCTTTGGCTCCTCTGCAGGAGCCTTGTCCCTGTGTCCTCCTGCTTTCCTTTCCCCCTCTTCCTCCGGAAGAGAGGTCGTTCAGATTAATGCAGGAACACCTGGTAACGTGCCCCAGAACCATCATTACTTACAGGCCTGAGCTCAGGCACCTCTTTAACTCACTGTATAAACCTAGAGCCAAAAACCCCAGACCCCTAGACCATTTCTGTTAAAAGTTAGATCCATCTATTATTTTATTACATCTATTATTTTATTACATCTTCAAAGGAGGCTTCTGTTCACTGATTGAAAGCCTAATCACACAGTTTGAACTGAGTTTATTCACAGATATTAAAAACATACAGTCTCAAAGAAAGTCTTTGTTGTGTTGATGCCCGAAAGGCCTGGACCAAAGGCAGCCGGATGTGAGGAGGTGACACGTGACACGCTGGTGCTCCGTGCATCCCTCAGTTTTCCAAGGGAGTCACCTCCTGCAGGGGTGGGTGCTTGTGAAAAGGGAGCATTTGCCTGGACCCGTGCCCGAGGGAGCGCCGTGCCGGAGGGAGCTCTGTGCCCAAGGGAGCTCCGTGCCCGAGGGAGCTCTGTGCCCAAGGGAGCTCCGTGCCCGAGGGAGCGCCATGCCCAAGGGAGCGCCGTGCCCGAGGGAGCGCCGTGCCCGAGGGAGCGCCGTGCCCGAGGGAGCTCCGTGCCTGAGGGAGCTCCGTGCCCGAGGGAGCGCCGCCCTCCGTGACTCCGTCCCCGTGCGTTACAGCCTGGCGTGTTCGGAAGGTCCTTCAGACCAGAGCTGCCTCTGTGCAGGAGATGGGGTGGCTGCAGGTCACCTCTCCTCGGCTTTGCCCCTGTTCCAGGGGAGAATGAGCCCAAAGGTTTGGGTTTTCAGGGTACACCCCAGCCTGGCTCTGGTTACAGAGCTGTCCGTGGGCAGGAGGCGTGTGGCGAGCTCTGGCACACGTGGTGAGCTCTGGCACGCGTGGTGAGCTCTGGCACGCGTGGTGAGCTCTGGCACATGTGGCTGTGACCGGTCAGTTTTCTGTTACGTCATCGTCTGGTTTTTCAGCTGGAGGGAAGTCTCTTCTCTCCACGTGTGCAGCGTGGTCAGAGCCCTGGGCAGCAGAACGGGCTTTGGTGCTGGGACACCAGAAGGGGGGCTGCGATCAGGCCTTGCCGTGCCAGACCGGTGTCGATCAGGGCTCGGGGTGGGAGCAGAGAGGGGCCGTAGGGAGAGATCCGTGTCTGCTTTGGGAGGGTGTCTGACACACAGAAACATCCTGAAGGCTCCGTGTTGCACTGTTGGTTCCTCAGGAGTGGTCGGCTGGTGCGGTTGCACTGTGAGGGGTTGGACTTGACAATCTTGGAGGTCTCTTCCAAGATAAATGATCCTGTGAATTACAGCATTGGTAGGGCTCGTGCCCCATGCAGTTTGAATCATCTGCTGGGCTGTTTCTGTGCGTGCCAGGGGATGGGAACAGGGGTCTCTGTGAGCTGAGGGGAGCACGCTGACACCCTGCCCCCAGAGCCCTCTCCCGGCGTCGCTGGGCACACGGAGCAGGGCACGGCGTGAGGTCATCGTCTTCTGGCAACATCTTCCTCTGCTGCTGTTGTCCCGTAATGGAGCCCAAACAGGAGCTCCAGCACTGCTGGTGAGAATGTTCATTTGCACACATTTACCTTGTCAAAGGCAAGTGGCTCAACTCCCTCCTGCCTTTAAGGAGGATTTTGCCTTTCAGTAACACAAACCCAGGTTTGTGGCTGATGTGTGACATAAGAGGCACCAGCCAAGAGCCCTTTTCTCCTATTCATTGAAGCTCTTTGAATGACTGCAGTGGTTTGGCGTTTTTGATGCTCGTTGAACCCTTTGTTGAACAAAGCAGTGTTTGAAGTGGCCCATCTTCCACGAGTGGCTGCTGAGCAGATTAATTACTGCTGTGGGAAGTACCGGGTTTGATAATGGAGTTTTGCTGCGTTAATTTGTACCTTGAGGTTGGACATTTGTGATAAACGAGTTCAGAAATGTGAAAGAGCACGGGGGCAGAACAACCTCCCAACAGCACCTGGTACCTTTAGTCCTTAATCAGAAGCCCCCAGATGATGAAGAGGAGCTTTGGGGGTGTCTTGTGCCCTACCACTTGTACATCTGGTGAAAGACTCCCCGGCTGGGGCAGGTTTTGTGCCTCATTTGTTTGGGAGGAGCATCACGTTACACAGGATGGCAGAGGTCCTTGGTGCAGTTCCAAAGCACCCTGATTCCCTTTCTTCTGTGGATCCACCCAGAGTTTGTCCCACATCTGCTAGGATCCATATTTTCACAGTGCAGGAGCTGCAGTGATACTCCTTCGGTGTGTTTTACACAATTCCCATCTCAAAATGGCTCTGTTGGAAGCAATCTCCAGTAAAACTTAACATTCCTGGCAGAGCTGCTGATTTATCATTGTCTAAGTGCTTGGGATGGCGTGTTTGAAATACACCTGTGAGGGCTGAATTCTTCCACGCCTTCGCCGTGGTGTCTCAGTTGTGCAGTTTCTGGCTCCAGTCGGGTTCGGTTCTGCCTCGCTGCAGCAGCTCCCGGAGCGCCGCCGGATCGTGTAGGCAGAGTCACCCCATGTCTCTGTTGGGAAAAGCTGCCCAGAGAAACGTGTTTGGTGTCTCCACGTTCTGTGGCCAGCCCGGAGCAGTGTGGGGCCGGAGGGGCTCCTCGTGTCCCAGCAGGACGTGCTGGTGGCCAGCGGTGCCGTCAGCGGGTGTTGGCGTTTGCCCCGGAGCGTGTTACCCGCGCGAGCCGAAAGCGGGGCATAACAAGGAATGTTTTTGTCCTAGTTGTTGAATGTTGGACCGAGGAGATCTCAGCCGGGCCAGAGGAGGGAGCCCAGGAAGATCATCACTGTGTGTGTGAAGGAGGACGTGCACCTGAAGAAGGCGGAGAACGCCTGGAAGCCGAGCCTGAAGAGGGAAAACCAAACGGAGGACCCGGAAAATGTCAAAACCCAGGTGAGAGCGTAAGCGGGTCTGGGGGTGCAGCAGCTGCACCAGGTAATGGTAACTTGTCTTCCCTCTTTGTCAGACAGTGAAAAAGGGCAAGGAAGTTCAGTTGGAATCCCAGCTTTCCCCTACCTTGATGGTGTTTTTTGTGTGTTTATTCTTGACCTGGAGTTTAAGTGCCAGTCCTGTACATTAAGCAGAGAACACCAGACAATCTCCTACCTCTCTTCCAGGAGTGCTTTCCTACTGCTGTTTCACTGGAATATTTCTGTCTCTGTTCTAAAGCAAACAGCCCTCCATTCCCAGCACAGAACTCGCTTTTCATCCCCTTTTAGACCACATTTCTGCCCTGAATCCTCACCAAGACTGAGGCTCCTCTGTGAAATCCCTCAGCTGGTCCTGCCCAGCCCAACGGTGCTGTCTGAAGCTCCCTCTGTCCTTCTCCCCCTCCTCTCCATGGGACAGTCGCTCTGGGAGGAGGTGTTTGTCTGGTGGTCAAGCTTGTAATTTGTAGGATAACTTGGGATGGTCTTGAAGGACACTGGAATTCTGGTTTTGGAGCTACTGGTGGCGTTGTTGACCTCATTATCATCCTGGATAGGAAAAAAGAAAGTGCCCTAAAGTGAATTTTAGGAGAGGTTGGTTACCTCTGGCTGAAGGAGACAGAGGCCACTCCCTGTTAGTTTGTATCTCATGGATTAAACTGATATAAAGAAGAGTATTTCGGACAGGAAGGGCTTTGTGCCTCTGTTGCACTTGACAGAAGCACTTGGGTGTTTCCAAAACTCCTGCCCTGCAGCCTTGGTCTTTGGTAGCCAAGTGAGAAGTGGGGTTGGGCCGTGCAGAAACGTGTGGGGTGTCACTCAGCCTCCCAGACATTCCTACGGGATGTCTCCCTGCCCCTGTAATCCTGGCTCGTTCCTGAGAGCCCCCTGCATCACCTGTGCCTGAGCTTCAGTGTTTGTCCTGCAGGAGCTGTTCCGCAAGGTACGAAGCATCTTGAACAAGCTGACGCCGCAGATGTTCAACCAGCTGATGAAGCAGGTGACAGACCTGACGGTGGACACGGAGGAGAGGCTGAAGGGAGTCATTGACCTGGTCTTCGAGAAGGCCATCGACGAGCCCAGCTTCTCGGTGGCGTACGCCAACATGTGCCGGTGCCTGGTGACGGTAAGAGCCACCACAGCTCGGGAACTGCTCTGGGCAGCGCTCGGCACGGCGCCCCACGGGCTGACAGGCACTGACAGGACCCAGGGAGAGCAGGGTTAAGTGCCAGTTCCGAGGGTAGGTGAGGATAATTAATGTGGAGTGTTTGTTGGCCGTGGCCGAGGCGGAGGGGTTACAGGGAGCAGCTGTTGTTGGGAGCTGAGGACTCTTTGCTCCGCCTGGTCACACGATGTGGTTTGGGAAGTTCATAGAATCATGGAAGCATGGAATGGTGTAGGTGGGAAAGGGAACTTAAAGCTCTTCCCATTCCACTCCCTACCATGGGCAGGGACACCTTCCACTGTCCCAGGCTGCTCCAAGCCCCGTCCAACCTGGCCTGGGACACTGCCAGAGATCCAGGGGCAGCCACAGCTGCTCTGGGCACCCTGTGCCTCACCACCCTTCTGTGTCCGTCATTTTAAAGGGAGCCCAAGATGAGCCAGGCTTCGCACAGATCATTCTCAGATGGTGAATTTGGGACAAAGCAACCCCCTTTTGCCCAGGTCCTTCATGACGTGCAGTGCAGGAATACGGCTTAAACCTGCGGCACAGAACAGGAGCGGTTTTTAGCAGGGGGTGTTTTCAAGGGATCCTGTGGATGGAAATGGAATCCATCCCCGAGCAGGGGTGGTGTCAGCCACGTTTGGAGTGTGACTTTACATCTGCAGTGTAAAACTCCACTGGAAATCCTGACGTGAGGCTTCACTTCCAGAGCCTTGCGGAGCCGCGCAGCTCAACATGAAGAGCAAAATAAATTGTTATGGATGACCCCTCCTCTGTGGAGTTTATCCTTATTTCTGCTGATGTTTTTCTTCCTTCTCACTCCAGCTGAAAGTGCCCATGGCAGACAAACCTGGGAGCACAGTAAATTTCCGTAAGTTGCTGTTAAATCGCTGCCAGAAGGAATTTGAAAAGGACAAGGCTGACGACGATGTCTTTGAAAAGAAGCAGAAAGAACTCGAAGCTGCCACCACTGTAAGTGGTGTTTTTCCCCATAAGTTCTCAGAGTTCCCTCAGAAAATTATTTCCTTTTGAGACGGCAGTTGATTTGGGGGGATTTTGGAGTTGAGACTTTCATTCTGTCACTGTGCCTGAGGATAATAAAAAATATTTGCCTTGACAGTGGGTTTATACCAGCATCTTTCTGGGCTTTAGGAGAAAAAGAGTAAACAGCGTCTAGGAACATAAAACTGGATCTTTCAAAGAGTTCTGTGCGCTGGGAGCGTGGCTTTGCAGAGCTGTTCTCCTGTTTTACAGCCGGAGGAGAAGACGCGGCTCCACGACGAGCTGGAGGAGGCCAAGGACAAGGCCCGGCGGAGATCCATCGGGAATATAAAATTCATCGGCGAGCTTTTCAAGCTGAAGATGCTGACGGAGGCCATCATGCACGACTGCGTGGTGAAGCTGCTGAAGAACCATGACGAGGAGTCCCTCGAGTGCCTTTGCCGCCTGCTCACGACCATTGGCAAGGACCTGGACTTTGAGAAGGCAAAGGTGGGGCAGGAATGGGAGTGAGAGATGAGGCTCTCTGGGCAGGGCTGGAAAAATGGGTGTGGGGTGTTTTTATTTGAAGATTTGTTTTTTCTTCAGGAATTTCCATATGGCATGAGGAAACCATCCGCTCCTCTGAGGATGTTTCGTCATGACCTGGCCTCGCTCCCTGCTCTGTAATAGATTCTGTATCATTTTCAACAGCCTTCTCCAGTTGTTGTTTCCAAAGCTTTTATCCAAACACGCAGCCCAGAAATGCTCAACGTTTACTTTTTCCAAGCTGAATGTCCCTCTCTCTTTGTAGCTCCCAAAACATTACTGTTTCCAGTTGAAGGTTTATGTAACCTACAGAAGCCACCAGTTAATGCGTTGTCCAGGTTAGATCTAAAAGACCCTCGTTAACCGGTCCAAACCCCTGCCCGAGCCTCGGGGGTGCCTTTATTTTGTGTCATCCTTGTCTCCAGCTGTGCTGGGATGTGGCAGCTGTTCTGCATCCTCCTCCCCGTTTTCCAGCAAATGTATCTGTAGCACGGAGCATTGTGCACTCCAGGAGCTTCTCTTGGCACAGACAATCTGCTGCTCCTTCACAAAAACCAGGCTTGGGATGAACAACTCGAGGGTTTTGCCAGGAATCAGTGGGACTCGGCTCTGGAAACAAACGGAGCTAATTGTGTTCAGCTGCCCGGGGCAGGGAGTTCCCTCTCCGCATGCTGCATCTCAGGGATCGGTCCCGAGCCTCAAGGGGAAGGAACTTCCCAGATTGTTTGTGAGCAGTGACCAAAGCAGCATGGTTTATCAGCCGTCCCCAGGCCAAGCACCCCGTGCCGTGAGCGCAGCTCCAGGCGCGGCACCGGCGCGGGATTCGGTCTCTCCGTGCGCTTTGGGGAGAAAACTAGGTCTGACTTCCGAGCTGAGGTCAGGCTGGGTGAGGCCTGGGTGCTATTCTGGTCTTTCTGAGCACTGTAAAAGCCAACATTTTGGTGCTCTGCTGGTCCTGCACCCTCGAGCCGGGGCATGGTGGGGCACAGAGCCAGGGAGCGATTCCGGATGCCCCCGTCCTGTCTCTGGGATTGGTTATTTCTATCAGGACTGAGAGAATTCTTCTTAATGGGGTGGACATTTTATTACATGTTTTTATTGAAGCTGAACTGTTAATCATAGTTTAATTAAAACTCCTGAGCAAAGTCCATTGGTAATATTTCCCCATCATCCCTAACTTCGGAAACATTTGCTCCCAGAGCTGGAACTTTCCAAGGCAAGGCCAGACACAAATTTTAATGGGCTTTTTCTTGTTTGTTTAACTACAAAGACAAGGGTTTAGCTGGTTTTTAGTGAAGAGAGTGGGAAATACTGCAGAAAAGTGCCCTGAAACTGTTGTTTGAAATAACCAGAGGCCCTATTTTGAGAAAAAGGCTTTTTAGAGCTCGGTGAGCCAAATTTAGACCTAACAGGAGCTTCTCTGCTGATCCCAATTCGTGTCTTAGTGTGAACCCATTGGGATTCCACCACATCACGATTTTCTGGATGAGAAGGAGTTTGTGGGGTTTTTTCCCACTCCGAGCCCATTAAACTGTTCTTGCAGAGAGACCCAGAGCTGCTGCTCAGCCTGGCCTGGCTCAGACAGCTCGGGGGGTAAACCATGCAGTGATGTGTCTTAGGCTGGTTTCGTACCCATTTTGTTTCCTGAGCCAGCTTTTCTCGGGCTGAGGTGAGCACACAGCTGGTGTGAGGAGGGGAAGCTCGGGCTGAGATGTTTTTCAATGGATGTGATGTTTATTGGGTACGTGCAGAGGGTGTAGATTGTTTGAGTAATTAAAATCCCAGAGAAAGTGTGTGCCTGCACCCTGGTGCCTCATTTCCTGCACGTGCTGCCCTGTGCACCCTCAATTCCATCCTGGAGGAGTGTACAAGACCCAGCACTGAGCTCTCTGGGGAGCAGCCCTGTGTCCCCTGATGGTTCTGGCACAGGATGCAGGACCCACGGGCTGCCCCTCCAGGGAGTATTTTCATTTTTCTCCGCCACACGCTGATGATGGTGTTTGTCTTGTCTAGCCCCGCATGGACCAGTATTTTAATCAGATGGAGAAGATTGTGAAAGAGAGGAAAACCTCCTCAAGGATTCGGTTCATGCTTCAGGATGTAATAGACCTAAGGCTGGTAGGTCCCAACTCCAGTGAGTAAAAGCATGAAATCAGGGAAGCCCCAGATGGGTTTGGGTTGGAAGGGACCTTAAGGATCCTCTCATTCCACCCCCTGCCATGGGCAGGGACACCTTCCACTGTCCCAGGCTGCTCCAAGCCCCGTCCAGCCTGGCCTTGGACACTGCCAGGGATCCAGGGGCAGCCACAGCATCCCTGGGCACCCTGTGCCAGGGCCTCCCCACCCTCACAGCCAAGGATTTATTCCCAGTATCCCATCAGACCCTGCCCTCTGGCAGTGGGAAGCCATTCCCCCTTGTCCCCAGTCCCTCTCCAGCTCTCCTGCAGCCCCTTTAGGCCTTGGAAGGGGCTCCGAGGTCTCCCTGAGCCTTCTCTTCTCCAGGTGAACACGCCCAGCTCTCAGGCCAGTCTGTCACGTTCCCTTCCATGTCCAGGCTGGATAAGCTCTCGTGCAAGAGCAGGGGCTCAGGGCTGCAGTAGGATGTTGGGGGGGGATCTGTTCCCCTTCTGCCCAAAGCCTGGCTGTTCAAAGCCAGGAAGTGTCTCCCTGCTGTCCTGGTGCCGTGGTCCCCACGTGTGGTGCCGTGGTCCCCACCCTGTGCAGGTGAAGACGTGACCCTGGGTGGAACAAACCTTCCCAGCCCCTGTAACTTCCCCCTGGGGAGCTGGTTTGGGCTGTGTGGAGGCTGAAGTCACCCCTTTGGCTGCAGGTGGATAATTACCCCGAGAGCTGTAACGAGCCCGCAGCAGGATAAGGGACAGTGTGGTCATTCCAGGGCTGGAAGGGTCTGGGCAGTGCGTGGCTGAAAAGGCACATCCAGCAGGGAAAGTGTTTTTGGAGTGACAGCTGCCTCTCTCTGCAGGACTCCTGTCTCAGCCATCACCATTCCTGGAGTGGCAAAGCACTGTCTCCACTTAAAATCAGTCACTTCTTGCTTTTTTTATTGTCAAGGTTTCATTTTTTCCCCTCAAGCTTGGAGGAGAGGCTCCCACCAAGAGTGTCAGTCCTAAACAGAGAGTGACAGCAGCTCTTCTCTTTCCTCTGAACCTGGGAAGAGTGGGAAGCTGGGAATGTGCAGGCTGGGGGTTAACATGTCCTGAACTCAGCCAGGTCCTCACTGCAGGCTCTGTGCCTGAGCCCAGGGCTTTGCTCTCTGCTGCTGGGATAACCATGCCCACAGCGTGTCCCAGCTCCACGGGATTTTCTCCGGCCCCTCTGAGGCAGGACAGGGGTGGGAGGATGAGGCCTCGTTCCCCGTGTTTGATGCTCCCCTGGATGTTTCCCTGAGCACGTGTTTGGTTTTTTTGCTTCTTCCCCAGTGCAACTGGGTGTCACGGAGGGCAGACCAGGGCCCCAAGACCATCGAGCAGATCCACAAAGAAGCCAAGATTGAAGAGCAGGAAGAACAGAGGAAGGTGCAACAACTCATGACCAAAGACAAGAGGAGACCGGGTAAAGTAAAAGCCAAGTTGGCTGCTCCTTTCACCCATTTCACATCCAGTGGCCTTAGAGGGAATCCCACATAAAAGGAAAAAATCTGTGGGGTTTTTTTCCTAAGTGTAATGAGCAAAGGGAATTGGGGCCTGATTATGGCAGAGGCTGGAAAAGGAACAGATTTGCCGTGGATTGGCTGTGGGGATTTTCAGGGGCAAATCCCATGGGTGAAAACAACCAGCCACAGGCCAACAGTGCTTAAGTTTTCCATTCATGCAAACCGTGTTTGATTTTGTGACAGGCTGCCAGAAATCTGTTCTAACAAGTTCCTACTCAGGAGTCAGATTTGCCATCCATTCTCCTACACTGCAGAGTCTCATTTCGAGAGAAAAACATCTCATTTCAGGAGTACCCGTGTTGTCTTTAGCTGTTAAAAGTCGTGAGGTGCTGACTCTGCATGAGGGAATGTCTGGGTGTCACCTTAAACTGCTCCTGGCCCTCAGGGCACTACCTGAAGATGGATTTGGAATGACTGGGAAAATGAAGTTTGGGACAGAGCAGGGCAAGGAGAAAGTAATTTTGGGGATTCTTTAATGCTAAGGATTGTCAAATGAAAGGGCTTTGAAAACAGGGCCTAAAGAAAATACATGTAGACTTCAGTTATCCTGAAAGTGACACCAGGAGAAGAGGAGGAACCTGGGAATGCCTGAGGGGCTCCGTGTCAGAGCAGCCAAGTGCTGCAGGAATGTGGTCAGGGAAGGCATCTCACCTGCTCCTGCCGCGAGCTCGTGAACGTGCAGCATCCCCAGGAACGCAGAGAAACCCAGCCAGGAACCATCCCTTCCCCAAGCAGCCCTTGGGAGGAGTGGGAGCTTCTGTGTGGAGGCTGTTCCATGAGAACACAGGCAGGCAGGCAGGCTGCTCGTGTCACGTCAGCGGGAAGGAGGCGTGAGCTGAGGCATGAGCTGAGGCACGAGCTGAGGGGTTCTGTTTGTCCCCAGGTGTCCCGCGGGTCGACGAAGGCGGCTGGAACACTGTGCAGGGGGCAAAGAACAGCAGAGTGCTGGACCCCACTAAGTTCCTTAAAATCACCAAGGTAGGTGCCAGCACGAGCCTCCTGCGGGGCAATGAGACATCTGTCAGTCCAGGAAGGACTGGGACGGTGTGTGCAGGTCAGAACTTGGGGTTGGGACATTTTAAATCCTCAGAGGTAGTACTGTGTGTAAATAAGCTCTGTTACCTTCTGTCCCTGTCTCGTCCTGAGGGAAAGGAGTGTGCAGAGTTTCTTTCTCAGGTTCTGTGTTTTACTCAGTGATGGAAACGTGAGTTGGGGGCTGTGTGACATGGACCTGCAGCACAGCACCCGTGCTTGGTGGGGCTCAAACACATCACCTGGGGGGCTCAAACACCTCTGGAAATCCTTGGCTGCCTCAAGTTCTGGAGACCCTGTTCTGATGCTGCTCCTCAGTAAAAGAGAGAGGCCACGTCCACTTTGACGTGTCACAGACAGCAGCACTCCAGACTTGGGAGGCTCCGGTAGGATGGGAAGAGCTGTGTCTGCTTTTAGAGGTTTCTCGACTCGGTGGCGTGGTTGCATCCCCCAGGATGTGATAAACTTTCCTGTTCATCCTCCAGATGAGCATCTTCTGTTATTTCACCATTAGACTGGTGGATTTGGGGCAGTTTTCCAGGCTGCAGCTTGGGCAAGTTGGAGATTTCTCCTTTTTTAAACTTCAGAACAGCTCTGGGTTTTCTTGCCAAGGAAAAGTCTGGCCTTCGCATAAATCAGTGACTCCTAAATATTCCCTTGTCCCGCTTAATGTCACTGGCCCTGAGTTTTTACACTCAGTGCCTGGATTCTTGGGGAGCTGTAAAGCAAGGCCTGGACAGGCTGCAGCTCTGCTGCAGCTCCAACCAGTTCCTTCCTTCGGAAAGTCATAAAGCAGTCTCCAAAACTTCATTAGCAGGAGAGGTTCAGCCTCCTCCTGCCCGGGCTTGTGGCTCACCTGGGAAAAGCCCTTCTCCTCTGCTCCATAGAAATGGAGCTGGTTCCACAGCAGCTGCTGTGGAAGGAGAGAGGAGCTCACCAGAGATCTGCGAGGTCACAACCTCCTTGTCAATAAATTCTCGCTCTGAACATTGTAAAATCAATGTTCTCTTCTTGCCAGACACCACTTCTTCCCTCCACGTTCTGCGACCCGTAGTCATCCTTTGCCCTCTGGCTTGCTTGGTGCCCTGCAGATCCCCACAAAGCCAGGACTGGAGGGTTGATGGGCAGTGGAACTGTTTGCACATCACAAACAAACTGAACATCTCTCAAGTACAGATGTACTGAGCTTTTCCACCTTCCTGAGCTCCAGAATTCCCAGTAAAAAGCAGCTCCTGCTCACTGCAAATGTCTCTCACTGACATTTGGAAGAGGCTCTTTGCGATGCCCTTTGTTGTTTGTGTCCTCTGTCTTGGGCCACAGTTTGGTCTTCCAAAAATACGTTAAAGTGTATTTTGGTGTTCACAAGACTGGGATTATTGCCAAAAAATCTCCCATTTATTATTAAACTGGACGATTTGCCCTTGTAATGGTACGCCCTGGTGTGTTTTACAGCCCACAATAGATGAGAAGATTCAGCTCGTGCCTAAAGCCCAGTTGGGCAGCTGGGGGAAGGGCAGCAGTGGTGGAGCCAAGGCAAGCGAGATGGGTAAGTCAGGATGGACCCTCACCCTCGGCTTTGCTGCCACAGAGCAGGTTTGGGTGGGGTTCATGGAATCATGGAACGTCCTGAGCTGGAAGGGACCCCCAAGGATCAGAGCCCACCCCTGGCCCTGCACAGACACCCCAACAGCCCCACCCTGGGCATCCCTGGCAGCGCTGCCCAAACGCCCCTGGAGCTCTGGCAGCCTCGGGGCCGGGACCATTCCCTGGGGAGCCTGGGCAGTGCCAGCACCCTCTGGGGGAAGAACCTTTCCCTGAGATCCGACCTAAACCCCCCTGGCCCAGCTCCGGCCGCTCCCTGGGTGCTGTCCCTGGGCACAGAGCAGGGATCAGAGCTGCTCCTCTGGAGGAGCTGCAGCCCCCAGTGAGGGCTCCCCTCGGGCTCCTCTCCTCCCCTCTCTGTGTGACCTCCTGACAAGAAGGGTTGAGGTGGGGCAGGACCAGCCTTTTCCCTGCAGTTCTCCCCCCATCACTGAAACAGCTCTGGCTGAACTGCTCAGTGATGCCGAGGTGTCAGCAGCTCCTGACCTTGTCGCTCTGCTCTGTGTTGTCTCCACGATCTCCAGACTCCTTGCGACCAAGTGCCACAAGTCTGAACAGATTTTCTGCCCTGCAGCCTCCAGTCTCCCCAGTATCTGCCTCATCTGCATCTTCAGAACTAGACTCTCGCAGGGCCTTAACGAGGTGAGTGTCGCTCTGCTGCTCTTCACTGCTGCGCTTTGCAGCCCTGCTCTGGGCACCAGCACTCGGAAGGCGGAGAATTCCTTGCCTTTCCAGGAATGGCTGGGTCCTTTTTCCCCTCCGAGTTAGCTTCAAACACACCTGTATTTTATAATACCATAGGAGAGAGAGGTGGAATTAATTTTTAAAGCCATTTTGATGAATGTTTTAGATTCCACTTCACCCTTCAGCTAAGGGTAGTTGTGTTTAACAGATTAAAAACTCTTCAGATAAAATGTACTCATAAATAGGTAGGATTTAATGGCTGTGAATCCAGCCAGGTCAGTAGGTTTATTTATCCAGAAAAACACACCTAAAACCTGGCAGAAATGCAGCATAAAACAGCGTCTGACCCTTGCCAGCAGGGGTGACCTGCCCGTGCTCCCGCATCCCACAAAAAGCTGCAGAGCCTCTCTCGCTCCAATTCCTTCAGGGCTGCAGCCACTCCAGCTCGGAGCATGAAACACGTATTAACCCTCAATAATTTATTAACTCTCGACACGGTTTATAAATGTACAGTTCATTTAAAGTGTCACTGGATCTTCCTTCCAGTGCACACGAGCTGCTGAAGTGTTTTCCTGGGTTGTGCCTCTAATGTTTTCCTTCCTATTTCAAGTAAAACTGGAGCTTACCTGGAAATGATTTCATTTTGGTATCATTTTGCCCATCATATTCATTAACACAGTAATTAATAGCACAGACTGTTGTCACCTGTTGGTGGGAGCCTTCACTGTTTGGGAGCTTTTTTCAATAAATGGGTAAAAAATACAATTCTCATGGAATCACAGAATGGTTTGGGTTGGAGAGACTTTAAAGATCACCCATTCCCACCCCCTGCCATGGGCAGGGACACCTCCCACTGTCCCAAGTTGCTCCCAGCCCCAATGTCCAGCCTGGCCTTGGACACTGCCAGGGATCCAGGGGCAGCCACAGCTGCTCTGGGCACCCTGTGCCAGGGCCCACCCACCCTCACAGGGAGGAATTGCTTTGTAACACCTAATCTAAAGCTCTCCCACTATTTCAAAGTGAAACGGAGTCCTTGTGTTATAAAATTCATTATTCCTGTATAAAATGGGTGCTGTAGAGCAGTGCTTTTCCACGTGTTCTCTAGGAAGCGTTGGCTCTGCCTGTCCACTCTGGGTATTTGTGTTTGTGCATCCCTGAAATTGGGTTAATTTTGGTTGTGGGTGCAGCTGTAGGAAATGGAGTCAGCAATCCTGCGGGGTCTGGGGGGTATTTTTGTCCTGCAGTGAAGCCCTGGAGTAGCTTCTCTAACCCGTGAGCGTGTTTGTGTTCGGCAGTCGCGGGAGCACGGGCAGGGAGAAGAACGACAAACCTCTGCCCCCTTCCCTGTCCCGGCCCAACACCTTCCTGCGGGGCAGCAGCAGCAAGGAGCTGCTGCTGGACAACCAGGCCCAGGAGGAGCAGCGCAGGGAGATGCTGGAGACGGTGAAGCAGCTGACGGGAGGCATGGAGATGGACAGGAACAGCACCGAGGCCGAGAGGAACAAAGCCAAGGAATCTGGTAATGGCTCCTCCGCGCCTGGGGAATCTGCCGAATGCGTGGAGAGGCAGGAGGGGGGATCTGTCAGCAGCAGTGACAGCTGTCTGTGCAGGGCACTGTCAGGCTGCTGCGGCTGTGACACAGCTCCCAGGGCTGGGTGACACAGCCCAGGCAGGCAGGCCTGGGCCTCGTCCCTCGCCAGCTGCTCTGGGATGCAGCGGAGCTGAAGGGCCCAGCACGACACCCCCCGTGGCACTGCCTTGTCTGTTTTAGCCTGTCACTGTCACTGTCCCGCTGGCTGCTGGGCACAGAGTCCCCCAGGTCAGTGTCAGCTCTTCAGGAATGCTTTCCAGTGCCCAGTAAAGCCATAGCCACCCTTTGCCAACATTCCCCAGGGCCAGGGCCGGGATGTGGGTCTGGACAGATGGAGCACAGCAGCTTTTTAGCAGCGGTTGTTGCCAGCTCTCCTTCCGAGCCGGCCCTGGTGCAGCAGGACGGTGGCACCCACCAAGGTGGCTCACCTGTCACCTTGTCAGTCCTGCAGCTCCTGCTGTTCCCTCCTGCCAGCCTGGGCTGGTTTGTTGGTGGGAAAATGTGGACTCTTAGGGTGATGTTCCCTGTGGACAGAACCTTCATGGTAAGGACAGCGTTCAGCTCCTTCCCTGGGAAACATCTGGAAGCTGCTGCAGTGAGGGAAACACCTCGACTGCCACGGCACGGCACAGGCTTATCCTGAAGCTTCGGGACGTTGTAGACAATCCACGGGGACCAGGGTTTGGGGATGTGATCAGGAGATTGCCTTGGGCTGCTGCCCATCGCAGTCAGCGTATTTTAACTTCGCTGCAACAGCTCCCATTTAATTATTTAATGTTGGTGGAGAGCTTTGAAGGTGTTCGACCTGTGCCACTGCCAGCTGTGATCCTGCAAGGTCAAGTTACAGAAATACTGGGAGTTCATATGGGGGAAAAGTAGCCAGGAAGGAATCACAGCATCCCAGAATGGTTTGAGTGGGAAGGAACCTTAAACTCATCCAGTTCCAACCCCTGCCATGGGCAGGGACACCTTCCACCTATCCCACATTGCTCCACGCCCCATCAAAGAACTACCCTGTGCCTGAGGATGGGACAGGGGACACACCTGCTCTGGTGACTTCTGTTCTCAGAATGTCATTTCTAAAATGCTGATTTTTCTTTTCCAAACATTTTTTGTTGTTGTATTTCCACCAGCCAAGCCAGAAGCTCCCCCAGCTCCAGTGCAAGAAAAGCCTTCGCTATCAGAAGAGGAAATAGAGAGAAAATGCAAATCTATCATTGATGAGTTCTTGCATATTAATGATTTTAAGGTAAGCAAGATGAAAACCTCACTTAACAGAAAGCTCTGAGGGCAGGGAGTGCTTTCTGCCCAGGATCTGTCTCTGGGAGCACCACAGAGGCAGCGGGAGCGTCGGGGCCGGGCAGAATCCAGGCGGCAGCAGCAGCTCCGCGAGCGGTTCCAGCACAGTTGTCTCCCAGGCTTGTTTTCTGCCCTGCTGGTCACAGGAAAAATAGCCCAGCCTGTGTGTTTTAAGTAGCAAGATGGATGTGTATCTGTCATGAATCACTGAGCAGCTCCATAATACCAGCAATTTTGGAAGCAGAAAAGCTAGTGGGAAAATAAACAGAGGTTTTCATTTAGTTATCAAAGCATGTGCTGTTCTGATCTGGAGGCAGATAAAGCAATACTAAATATTGAACAAACCGCTCCAGAAGATTTTTAATAAACATTGGAAATTACTGAGCAGCTGTCATCACTTCCTAGTTAAAAGGTTGAAATTTTGTTTCCCTTGTAAATGAGTTTTTTAGCTCGTCCAGGGAGTTTGCAAGAAGTGTTACATTGGCTATGAAGCTGCTTCGTTTGATCTTTCACTGAAATAAATTTTAAAACCTGCCAAGTTTGAAATGGCAGCACTTGGGAGTTGCTGGTTTGGCACCCTAAAAGCAGAGTTGCTGCTTCCCTTTCATTGGGCTTCCAGTTAATCATCGGAAAGAGGAATATTCTCATGATGGATTGTTTAGCGTTCACATCTAGTTATTGGGATAAATTATTAAATACTTGGTTTGGAGAGGAAAAACCTTGCTCTGATTGGCAGTGGGCTGGGCTGGGACCCAGGGGCTGGCGAGCCAAGGAGTCTCTGCTCCTTTTGCTCCTTGTGATGGACTCCAGAGGCTCCCCTGGATGCCTGAGATGAAGGGGCCACTTCGGTTCCCTGTTTGCAAATACAGCAGCATGTTTCTGTGGCTGGCTGGACATGGAGCTGAATTGCATTAGACAGGACAGGGCTGGTTAAAGGTCCGTGGAATCAAGGCAGCTTGTTTGCACCAGGAATTACTTGGTACTGGGGAGTTCTCGGTGCTCGTCAGGTGCAGCGAAGCTCTGGCTAACTCTGCTTGAACTCGTGTTCCACAGCCACCCGTGAGTGAGTTCCCTCTGTGCAGAGCAGAGGAACGGCCCTTTGCAGGAGTTTGGTCCTCAGGGTTCCACCTGAGCGTGAACTCCAACCGCTGAGCTGTGACCCTGGGGACAGCAGGGCTCCCTGTGTGTCCCAGGGATCCTTCTGGCGAGCTCCGACCCGAGCCAAGGGCCGGGACCACCGGGCTCCTGACCTGGAGAAAAAAGCCTTCCAGGGCCTGAGGAAACACATCTGGGGCTGCCAGGTCTTGGTAACTGAAGGCATAACCAGTCACAGAGCAGGTGCCAGTGGTCAGGAAGGCCATTGAGATCCGTGGGCTGGACCCAGAAGGTCACTGGAAGGTCCTTGTGATGGCAGTGGAGATTTTTGATGTGGGACTTTGAGAGCTGCTCTCAAAGTCTCTGAGTGTTTTCGTTGTTTAGGTTGCAAAATGCACAGGTCAGAAAGTAGGAGCTTTAGAAAGGGGAAATCTTCCTCCAGGTGCTCCCCAGCTATTTTCTGCTTCTTGATGGGCTGTGGGTTTGTAACAGGGGCGTTTGTGCCAGGTCAGATCAGTAACAAATCTGTTACCTGAGTGGTGTAAATTCCATTGTTGCTATTACTGTTGGTTTTGTTACAATTATGTGATGAGGTGGCACAGCCTAATTCAGCACTTTGCCGAATGCCCATCTCACCAAAGCTCCCCAGTGTTAGAGCAGGGGATGCTCTCGTGCCACGTCTGTGGCTGCTCTCTGGTTCAGGGTGACTGACGGGTGTCGTTCCACAGGAGGCCATGCAGTGCGTGGAGGAGCTGAGTGCCCAGAGCCTGCTGCCCGTGTTCGTGCGCGTGGGAGTGGAGTCGACGCTGGAGCGGAGTCAGATCACCAGGGATCACATGGGCCAGCTGTTACATCAGCTGGTGCAGTCGGGGAAGCTGAGCAAGCAGGATTTCTTCAAGGGGTTGGTATTCTGCACAGAGAATCCACAGATCCTTTCCCTCAGTGTTTCTTGCAAATGGGTGCTGTGCTGCAGAGAAGTGATCTCCCACCTTGTTTGGGTATCCTGCCCTCTGCACACGTTCTTTTGTAAGGACTGTATCATCTGGGTGTATTTATAAGGAATATTATCGTAATATATTTTAAAGTGTTTCAGATGCTTTAGTGACTGTAAATATGTTCATATTTATGTCAGCTTTTATTTCGAAGCAGATCTGTAGGTGTCTGTTTAAATGTGTGCGTTCAGATCCCTGCTCTGTGCTGCATTTCTCCCTGTTTGCCTTTTGCAAATCCCCGAATGTAACTGGAAGAGGAGGAAGTCAGGATCCTCCACACAACGTTAGTACCTGGGAGCTCCCGTGCATCCACAGGACCTCAGCCACCCTCCCACTGGGAAAAAGGCTTCACCCACACGATTTCTCAGGAGGCCTCAGCTGGATTAGCTGAATCCTCGAGGGGCTGAGGAGGAGAACGTGCAGCAGATGGGTTGGACCTGCCTCAAGAGACCTGAGTTTCGGCTGCTGGCTCATCTCAGCTCCCTGAGTTTTGTGTTCCCAGCCCGGTGTCCAGTCCTAAAACAATCCGTGTTCTCAGGGTGGCACTTGGTCCTCGCTGGGGTGTAGAGCAGGAGGGATAAAACAGGGCAGCAGGGAAGGAGCAGGTGAAGAAGCTCTTTGGATGCTGAGTTTCTCAGGAGTTGGCTCTGTCTGGCTGCTTTGGTTTGAATCCCTGTCATTGGGGTACCGCCGACCGCTCTGACGGGAACTCCCTGCACCCCGTCTGTCCCTGAATTTCATCCAGCTCACAGGAAAGGTTTAGGCAGCCTGAGCTCAAAACTATATGGAACTGCGGGAAAAATCTATATCCACAGGGAGAACACTTGTGTCCACACAGCACTGATGGCCAGAGGGACTCGTTTGAGGTGATACATATCCAAAATGTATTGGGATTAAAGCTGTTCTGGAGTTTCCTGGAGTTGGGATAAGTGGATCTTGATGAAATATTGGGATCTGTGGTCTGAGTGTGGCATAAACAACGTGAAACAGCTGCTGAAGATGATGGAAAGGATGAGTGGTGCTCAGTGGGTGCTGAGGAGAACACCAGAAACCACCTCGCTTACTGACCCAGCAGAAATGGCCACGCAATGAGGGAGGGCAGGATGAGCACTGCTCCCAGCCCACGTCTGGGGAGATGCACAACAGGAAAACAATTTCTGGCAGAAGGGCTGGAGGAGCAGCAGGGGATGCAAAGGGCAAAGCAAAGGAGGTGGTTTCTGGTTTGAAACACGAGAGAAAATGTGCATTTATAGTCACGAAACAGGACACTGGACTTTTCAGGGTTTTCGGGGAGAAACAAACCATGATAGAAACTGGCAGGAGAGCAGCAAAATTACCATCTACCAGGCATGGGAGGTGAAGTCACCTGCAAGGATCTCATGGGAAAGAAGAACACACTTTTCATTCTGGAAAGTGTATCATTGGGGAGCAGTCCTGTAATTCCTGCTGCAGAGAGAAACCCCCCCTGCTGAACTGAGCTCTTACTTACAGACATTTCACTTGATGGTTTATATTTACAGATAAAAATGCTTTTCAGTTTTATAGGTGTTACTGTTTAGCAAATGATTTGGTACTGGGATATAAGAATTATTACAAATTGAGGTTTCCTGGATCTGTCTGTTGGATCTAGAAAAGGTGGTGTCTCTTCCACACACTCTCTATGTTACTGCATGGAGAAATTCAGTCCTGGCAGTTTGGAAGTAGCAAAAGCTTAAAATGGCAATAGGGTCTTTGTTACCTTTGTGATTCTCCTCACTCCTCTCTCTCTTCACTCCTCTTTTATGTTACAAAACATTTTTAAAGTGCAGATTTCTTTGCAGGAAATAATCTCCAATTAAATTTTAATACTTGATGTTTTTCCTCCTTCTAAAGCTTTTCCGAGACCTTGGAGATGGCGGACGACATGGCCATAGATATACCCCATATCTGGTTGTACCTGGCTGAGTTGGTGACCCCCATGTTAAAAGAAGGAGGAATCTCTATGAGAGAACTTATACAGTAAGTGATGCTTTCCCTGCAGCGTTCTCACGGCGGGGCTCCCACCGGTGGGTGAGGGATGAGCGGCGCCGGAGGCTCCGCTCCCTGCAGGAGCCCATGGAAAGCTCCTCACACGTCCCTGGGGGCTGCAGCGGTCTGAGAGCTCTGCTGGGAAGGGAGCTTGGTGCTTTCACCCTCGGAGAAGGGTTTTTATCCAAAAGTCTGCTGTTGGTTTCAGCTGAGCTCAGAAACACCCCAGTGCTGTAGAGGGGAGTCATTTGGGAGCACAGAGGCTCTGGGAATTGTAGAGAGTGAGGTATCGCAGAGGGGCCTGTGTGGCTCAGAGTGGTAACTCAAGGAGGGCAGGGTTAGGTGGGATATTGGGAAGGAATTGTTCCCTGGGAGGGTGGGCAGGCCCTGGCACAGGGTGCTCAGAGCAGCTGGGGCTGCCCCTGGATCCCTGGCAGTGCCCAAGGCCAGGTTGGACATTGGGGCTTGGAGCAGCCTGGGACAGTGGGAGGTGTCCCTGCCCAAACTATGGGATTCTGTGTCTCTACCACCTGGGCATTTCCTTGAATGGGCACAAAACCTTGTCTGCAAGACTGGAAACCATTTCCCAGCCCAGAATTCCTGTATTTTCTGTATATCCTTACATATTTGGGGATTAACTGGAAGCCAGTTGAATGGTTCCTATTTCTCTTACCAGTATATGAAGAACAGTGTGTTCCCTCTACCCAAATACAGCATCCCACAAAAATGAGTGGATTTGACATTAAATAGAACAAATTTTTGGATGTAAAATTCAAGTCTTTGTAATTAGCCCTGTTGTGACAAGGTCACTGCATCACTAGATGTTTTATCAGCAGTGCTGGATTAATCAAATCCTTCCTCCCTGGCAGAAGTTAAAGGTGATTTCCTGCCTCAGTTTGCCCCTTGCTTTGCATTCCAAATACGAATTATAAAGAAATAACACCTGTTTTTCTTTAATTCTAGAGAATTTAGCAAACCCTTGCTTCCTGTGGGAAGAGCCGGCGTCTTGCTTGCTGAAATCTTGCACCTTCTATGCAAACAAATGGTGAGTGCCCAGGTGCTCCTGTCCTCCGGAGGGAGGAGTGGATGCAGCGCTCGTGGTCATGCATGAAACCTCCACCGTTCCCACGAGAGGACGTTTAGGGACGGGCCAGCCAGTCCAGATAACTTAGGAAACCTGCCTCGCACCCCCAGTTTCCAACCAAGCCTTACGAGGTTCCAAAAAGTTGAGTTAACTTTTTGTTTTCTCATCGCTTTTCCCTTTTGCAGGTACCTTTGCACCTGGCTTCTCCCAGAAGCTAAGAGTGCTGAAATACTGCAAGAGGGACATGCTCAAGGGATTTCTGGGCTGACCAGAAGCAGCAAGTGCCGGGAATCTTGCGAGAGAGCTGTTCTTGCAGACCGGAGAGGTTCTCAGGGTTCGGATAAGCTTCCGATGGCCTCAGACTGCTGGGTGCTTATCCAAACTAAACCGGCCGACTCTTGAGGTTCACCCAGCACTGGGGTAGTGACACCTCCTCACCCCGTGACTCCGAGAGCTCTCTTTCACACCTCACAGCTGCAACCAGTCTGGTGGTTTCCCTATAACTCGTCTCCATTTTTGTCTTTTTTTTGTTTTTTTTTAATCCAGCTAAATCCTGCACTTTGGGTAGTGTCTATTTCCAACCCCGTAAAATCCCTCACTTGCCTTTTTTTATTTTTTCAAGCATGCATTCAAGTAAGGTTGAATGTTCCAGGAGCATTTCAGTCTAACAGTGCAAAGAGTGTCTTTTTATTTATTTATTTTAGTCTTGTGCTTGTTTGGACAGTCAACTTCCATTTTTTTTTTTAACTATTCTGTGAAAGAAAAGCTGCTGTGCTCTGGGTGTGGAAGCACAGCCTTGGGTCTCTGTTTCTGCCACAGCTTTCTGATCCAATCTCGTCCAGGCCAAGACTTGGACCCCTGGTATTTCAGTGTAATATCAGCCATCTAATCCAGATCTTGATGGATCAGAGCAGGAACTATGCACAGTTGGCTCTTAACAACCTGTATTGTAAACTGAAAATTGTAATCTGCTTTGTAAACTCAAAGTCAGGCTGCATTTCTCAGCTTGGCTTAGGCTACTCAGTGATCTCCTGTGAGTGGGCGCTGTAAGGTGAAACCTTGGCAAAGCATTTGGGTGAAAAGAGCTGGTTGTGCTCAGCATTTTTATTCTTGTCAGAACTGTGCGTGTCAGAACTGTGCCCTCCGAGGCAGGAGGCTCAAAGGTCAGTGTGACATTAGAGGCTGCAAAAGGCTGAGCTGTCTGTGCTCAGAGGCACCGCTCTCAAGGTTTGCATAAACTCTAGGAATTGAGGAGAGAATGTGGGGTCATGTGCCCGAATTTGAGGCTCGGTCTCTGCGCAGAAAACAGCCGTGTAAATAAGGAATTCTCTCAAAGGAGCAGTGTGCCGGAGCCTTGCTGTCAGGGCAGGGCAGCGTGAGTCACGGAGTAGGTCAGGAGAAGGATCTGAGCCATCCGTGCCAGCTCTGTGTCAGGCCGTGGGAAGCTGCCCCGTTCCGCGTGTCACTGCTCCCGCGTAGCCTCGGAGCACTGGAGGTTACACACCCCCGTGTCACTTCTGCCTTGTCCCTTCCCCGTCACGAGGCGCTGCCCACCTGACGAGATGTGCATACCCGGGGGGGCTGCACACGTGGTTTCTCTTGCACGGGGTCTCCAGACGTTCTCACTCGTTGCCGGGCGTTTGTTGGGTGGCTGAACTGTCCTTTATTCCTCCTGACACAGCTGCACCATTCCGGCCCCCGTGAGCTCCCGGGGTGTCCCTCAGCTCTTTAAACCGGACAAACTGCTTGTGTTTCAGAGCCATAAGAAAGTGGGAGCCTTATGGAGGGAGTCTGGCCTCAGTTGGAAGGACTACTTGCCCGAAGGGGAGGATGTACATACCTTTCTCACGGAACAAGTGAGTTCAGATCATTCGCTCGGTCGTCCCATTTGTTCATCCTCTTCCATCCCATCCTTACGTGCAGCTGGAATAGGGGGCGAAGTGTCTCCGAGGTGGGGTAGATGATTTCAGCACCACCTTTTGAAGCACGGGGAGGACAAGCCCGTCCCCACTGCTCCCAGACGCGCATCTCGGGTCTCCTGGCTCCCTCTAGGAGACCTGTTTCTCCAGCTGGGGAAAAAAAATTCAAGAATGCGTTTTGGAGCGAGGACAGACAATCTGCAGAAGGGCCACAGTAAACGGTAGCAGTTATTCACTCATCCACCTTGGATTAGGATCCTGGAGGGAGCCAGGAACTGACAGAGGCACCTCCCCTCTTGCTGGTGCTGCTCCCCAGGAAGACACTGTCTCCCTTCGGAGCTTCGAGTGATGCACTGCCCTGTTCTGGCACTTTGGAAGTGCTGCAGGAAGTGAAATGATCCCCATGGCCTGGGCCTTGCTGAGGGACTGCAGCTCCTCTTGCCACAGTTTTCAAGGAATCGGGGCACTGGCTGCAATTCCTTTGAGCCAATGCCAGCTCTGGTCGTGGCATTCCAGCCCCTGTAGCTCCAGCTGGGCAGCACACACCTGATTTTGTGCTCTGCTGTGCAGGGCTGGAGCTGCCTGAGGCACCTCGTTGTCTTTGCTGGATAAAGTAGTTCCCATGTGTTTGTAAAATGCTTCCTAACGTTTGGAACAGGGAAAGTTTATATTGCTGTAACGATAACTGAGCAGCTGAAAGATGCCAGGAAGCAGAATTAAATGGAGTTTCCTGCTTCAGTCTGGTGTGATTCAGCCTAGAGAAGTACATTTCACTAATTCTCATCCTCACATGTGGTGTTGCAGAAGTTGGAGTTCACGGAGTCCAACTGTTCCAGTTCCTCAGAAGCACTTTCAGAGAAAGAACTCTCTGCGGAAGAGCTGAACAAGCAGCTGGAAAAACTCATTGTTGAGGACAAGGCGAATGATGAACAAATCTTTGATTGGGTAGAGGTACAAAGAGATTTTCACCCTCCCTGCAGACTGTTTAACTGCTTTTGTGAATATGTTCTGGTGTGAACATCTCGAGGTTTAGGACACTGCAAGGATTTGGTCTGTGCAATTAACACTTCCAAAGAATTAAAATCTAACATATAATCAGTTAAGAGTCAGCCTTAGGAAGGAAGAATTTTAGCCACATTAACTGTGTAATTGCCTTTAAATACTGTAGACTTTCTGACACTGACTATCCTGCTTCTGCCACTTAGTACACTTCAGATGTGCACTGCTACACTGTTTCTTCACAGAATAGGGAAGAGAAGCTTCTTACTGCTTTTTTCCAACATGACCTCTGCACATTTCCTCCTGTAAAAACATCCTGGGCAGTCACTGACAGCACCCTTTCCCAGTGCACTGGGCCAGGCACTGGAAGAGAAAATAAAGACAAAAAAGAGGAGAAGGCCTGTCAACCCACTGGTCTTTGCTCTCAGTCTCTGGCTGCATTCTTTAACCCAGATGTTGAGTGTCTGAAATTATACCCAACCTGATGCATTTACATCTGTGCTTACACTACATCTTGGTCAGCCTCAGTTCAGTTATTTCTGTGGCAGAGCAATGTGTCAGAAATGTCATTTTTCCACTGCTGTTAGAGGAGTCGAGAGTGGAACGAAAGCAGCACTGAAAATCTGGGATCACCCACAGGCTCTTCGGAGCCTTGGACAAGTTCCACAGCCATTCCCTGAATTTCTTTTACAAAGCAAACAATCTCCACCCAAGGAACACGCCGTAAAGTTTGTTGGAAAAGCCTAAAACTCTTTGAAACCGTGTAAGGGCGTGGCAGGAGCCCAGCGGGGCTGGTTTGGTTCTGCAGACAAACGACTCCTTGTGGGAGGCGTTCAGTGGCACAGGGATCCATCCCACGGGAACTGGTGCTGCCCACGGGTGTCCCTGGGGGAGTTCCAAGGGGTGAGTGGGGAAGCCGAGTGCTGGCAGGGGTGAGCTGGGTTTGTGCTGCAGCAGCAGCTGAGCCTGGATGTGCTGCCGGGTTCAGCGCTGGCGTTTGGAAGCGGTCGCGCTCCTGCAGCGCCGTGTTTTTAACTGGTCCCTTTGCTCTTGATTCCAGGCTAATCTAGATGAAAGCCAGATGAGTTCACCTACATTCCTTAGAGCTTTAATGACAGCAGTTTGTAAAGCAGCTATTATAGGTGAGTAACTTGCAGTGTAAATAAACACCACACAAACCAAAAGAGCAAAGAATTATTTGGCATTTTTCAGGTTTATATTGCATTTCCCTGCCCAAGGCCGTGTTTTATCACACACTAAGGCCTTTCCATCATTTGGGATTGTGCCCGAGAGCAGGGTGTCCCTTCCCCACGTGACAGCCGGGCACTTTGCCGGGTATGGTGTTCCCGAGGTGACCCCGGTGTGTCCCAGTGACCTTGTGTGAGCAGGACTTTCAGACAGCACTGGGTAATGCCAGCTTGTTCGTCGATTTTCTTAACAAAGGTGGAAATGGCTGAGATCATCATGAAGGCAATTAACATTTCCACTCCTGTGTCAGCAAAGATGCGTGGGCACCCCAGCAGTGGCAGCGTGGGCTGCGGGAAGGAGCCAGTCTGGGGCTCAGGCTTGTAAGAGTTCTCTATGCAAAGTTTCAGCTTTGGAGAGATGGTTTCTGTGGATTGCTTGCCTGTACAGCTGTCAGCTGGAAATACAGGAAAGGGAGGGCTCCCGAGTCGGACACGTGAGCCTCGGAGCCTCGGGGGCTTGAGCAAAGCACTGCAGCCAGAAACATCTGCTCAGTTCACTCGGTGTTCTTTAACTTTACTGTTGGCATCTGGCAAAGCAAAAAGTGGTGCTTGTAAAGGGTCTGGTTCTGCTCTGAGCTGTGATTTGGGGGAGAGAACGGGCTGGGTTCCACCGCGTGAGGGAGGGGAGGGACAGCCCAGCTCCTTCCTCTCTCTGGGAACAGAACCTTGCTCGTGCCACCTAGTGTTAACAGAGACGTGACACAGGATTTCACTTCCAGTGTTTAAGGGTTCCCTGTTGCGTCAGGGAAATCATCCTCTGGTTTAAATTTTGACCTTGCCTCTAACTGAGATTTTTTCTTTTGTTTTCAAAATATCACTTGATTGGGTGGCGTGATCGACTCGAAAGCTGCTGAATAATTTATCCATGTGGCTGATGGACTCCTAATGCATATTTTTAATATATTCCTATTTCCTATGTCATGTGCAACGTATGATTCTGTTTCTGCCCTGGTATTTTTAGAAAAAAAAAGAATTTTCTAAAAACCTTCTAAAGGCAGTTGCCTGTGGAGACACGATTTGCACTGCAAAGTAGAGTTGTGCTGCCTCTGCATGTGTTAGAGCTGGGGTCCCTGCAGACACTGGTTGAATTTGGGGAACTGTAAGGACCAAGACTTCCAGAAATAGCCCTTAGCCAAAAATAGTTCCTGTTGTTTCTCATCCTCCTTTTCTCAGCGCTCTGATCCGTGTTTGTGATTGTTATTTGCATGGATAAAGGCAATCAAAGACCTGCCCCTGCTGCCGTGGGCCAAAGCTGACCCTGCTTTCTCCTCTTCCCCTCAGCGGACTCTTCCAGCTTCCGAGTGGACACTGCTGTTATCAAACAGAGGGTGCCCATCTTACTCAAGTACCTGGACTCAGACACAGAGAAGGAACTACAAGCACTTTATGCACTACAAGCATCAATAGTAAAACTTGATCAACCTCCTAGTAAGTGTTGCCCTGTGCTGGGATTCCCGCAGAAGGGAAGGGGGGTTCTGTGGGAGACTGGGAGAGGATGTGCTTTTCCTTACCTTTGTGGGTAACAGATGAGAGAAGCCGGTGTGTGGTGGGTTCAGCTTGTCCAAATTCCAGCTTTTTAGAGCAGGTTCCCAAATGCTTGGCCAGAGGCTGGCTCTTCTTTTGGTTGCTCCTGTGAGCAGGCACACAGAAGGAAGGACAAACCTCTGTTGATAAAAAGAGAGCAAAAAAAGAGCAGTGAAAAATAATCTGTTGAGTTTGCAGTACCTGGGCATGTGAGAGCATGGGTGTTGTTATTGCGTTGCTACTCCACAGATGTCTTGGAAGGAATAAAATGAGTTGGTCAACTGTTGAGTTTTGTCCCAAAGATGCTACAGAAAACTCTTGTGGGACAAGAGGCAAGGGAGTAGCCAAAGAAACAGAAAGAACCTGCAGAACAAAATCCAAGAGTGCCTCGAAACACCCAGCACGATCGTCCTTAGTGCCCTTTATGGCATTAGTTGGGCATTATCTGTCCTGATGAGCCACAAAAATCCGGGGCTGGAGGGAATCCAGACGCGTGGTCCGGAGGAGATGGGCTGCTGTGGGCTCTGCTTGCCAGCCAGTCTCTGGATAACGCATTCCCACGGCTGCTCTCCCGGCTTTCCCTCCTCTCTGACAGTGTCAGAGGGGTCGCTCTTCCCCCTCTCCCGAGTGTGAGCAGCCAGGAAGGGATAACTGAGTGGGAGCCCTTTATTTTCCTTGTCTCTCCATCTCGTGTGCCAGGAGGCCGCGTTAATCCCCTTATCTGCAGGCGCGTCCCTGGCCGCGGCCGCAGCTGACAGATGTTCCCTCCCGTTATTCCATTACTGCAGATTTGTTGCGGATGTTTTTTGATTGCCTGTATGACGAGGAGGTCATTTCGGAGGATGCCTTCTACAAGTGGGAAAGCAGCAAGGACCCAGCGGAGCAGAACGGGAAAGGAGTAGCGCTAAAATCCGTCACGGCGTTCTTCACGTGGCTACGGGAGGCCGAAGAGGAGTCAGAGGATAATTAAAACTTAAAATACAGATTTAAAACAAACAAACAAAAAAAGAAACAATTTAAGTATTTTTTTAAAAAGTTTCACGTCT
Source organism: Mohoua ochrocephala (assembly GCA_013398855.1). Taxonomy (NCBI): domain Eukaryota; kingdom Metazoa; phylum Chordata; class Aves; order Passeriformes; family Acanthizidae; genus Mohoua; species Mohoua ochrocephala. Next base: position 172,972 of record VZTA01004813.1, read on the forward strand.
TCGCCAATCACAGTGCAGCAAGGCCAATTCTCTCTCGCAGACCCCCCTTGCCCCACACACGCACGAGTGGGAGAGGTAAAACCCGATAAACACCGAGGTGATCATGGAGGCAAAAAGGTACTTGAAAAAAAAAACCCACAAAAGTAAACTTCAAACCTGAGGGCGGGAGCACTAAACCAAAATACATGTATTATTTATAGAAAATATTTTCTGTTTTAATCTTTTTCTTTTCTTTTTAAACAAGGACTCATACCTAGGAAAACACACAGCAAAACAAATCTGTTTAGCAAAAACAAAAACAAGTTGAAAACTTTTAATTTATTATTTTAAGGACTGCAAATGCCAGTGTAATTTTTAAATTTGCAGTTTCTGTAAACAAATTGTATAATAGAACAAAAGCAGAGAAATAAATTTCCCTCCCCTTCATACGCACCTCAGTTTTGTTTCAAAGCATGATAAATAGACAAAACTTTGAAGGGGGTTGGGGTGAGCTAGATGAGGACAAGATCAATTTTTTTTTTATTGTCATCAGATTTTTCTGCCTGCCTCTCAGCTTGCTTCAGAAATTTAAAAAGAAAATAGTAATCAAACCATACATAACCTTGGATTGGAAGGAAATGCATTTGAGAAAACCGCTGCGGACCAGAGTGCTCCGAAAATAACTCATTGAAAACCGTGCTACCCCGGGGAAAAAAGTACTAGTGATACTTTGAGAACCTTTAGAGCAACTTTAAGGCTTGTAAATACATAGAACAAATATTTAAAAAAAAAAAAAAA
>VZTA01004814.1:0-17500 GCA_013398855.1 Mohoua ochrocephala
TCTTCCAGTGGGACAATTAAACTTTTTATCAAATGTTGTCCTCAATATTTTCGAGACCAGAGTATAAGGAGCTTATTGTGGAAGGAATTCCCAGCTCATCATTCACTGCCAAAGCTGTTTATTGTGAACTTAATATATTATTCTGAGATATACCCCAGTTCTCATTTTACCCTGGATTTGTAGGTCAGTGAGCTGGTAATTCACACCAAGCTCTGTGGGAAAACAGAGTCATTACGCAGTAGTCAACTGCAAGGACAGATAAAAATGTTTCCCTCAAAACTTCTTGCGTGCTCTGGTTTCTTATGCTTTCTGTAAGATTGGATTTGTGTGTACAAAAGGACAGGTATGATATTCACAGATTGCCTCTGAGTAAGAGGAAAAACTAGGAAAAATGTTTGAGCTGACCACCCAATTTTTTTACATTGTCAACATTTATTTACTACAGAGGATTTCTTCCACTGTTGTTTTTCAATGGTTTTGTGCTGCAGAAATCCATGAATTCTTACAAAAATAGACTTTTCCCATCAGGGAATCTTTCTTGTACGAGTTGTGTTGTATCATAAAGGAAGCATTTCCCTGGACCACTCTTCAGCGTACCCTATATTGTTCAGTTTTCAAAGGTCTTTAGAGATTTTTTATTTTCTTAACCAATATTGTTGGTGTAGCACTGTTCTAGCTCGGTGTTTCTGTGCACCCAGGCTGCATTCTTCACTCAATGGCGTGGTCCTGTTTCTAGAAAGGTACAGAAATAGGTAAAGGTAATGTGTGGTTGGGTCATCCTGACGTCGTCTGCGGCCCATGCGCTTCTGAGCGTGTTCTGGCACTTCAGAGAGGAGAATGGGTATTTCTTTTGCTGGTTAGCTGTCTTCTGGCTGGCAACGCTGGCACATAAAGGCCTCCCCAGATCATTCTGAAGACAAGCAACCGTCACAATGAGGAGAGACGCAGAGGAAGCAGGTTTGATTTTTTTCTCATTTCTCTTCTCCTGCCAGAACATCTGGTCTTACCCTTAATCAGCGTGTTATTCAGAGTCATTTCAGCAAAGCACCTTAGGACCTAGAAACTGATGTTGTTTGTATATGATGTAGAGAAGATATAGAGAGGACTGGTGAATAATTGAGTTCTGAGGATTAAAATGACTGATGTGAAAATACTGAGTTTGACCTCTACCGTTTTGAAACGAGGGCCGCTGGAGAAAAAATCCCTGCATAGTTATGGGGTGCTCTGTTGATACCTAAAAGAACAGGATTTTAGTCAGCTTACCAGGACTTTACAAGGTCATTTCTTTCTGTGATACAAAATTATTTGAAAACTAGAATGTGATCTGTAGCATTTTATACATATGTAAACATTATCCTGTTTGACTGATGGTGTAGATCATACTGTATGACTTTGCATAATATCTTTCCCTTCACTGCAGGCATAACAAGGCTTGCATTACCACCTCATTACCATTCAGTGTCAAAGCTTATAGCTGAGATATTTCTCAAGCAGGTCAGATCCTTCAGAGCTTGTTGGGTTTTCTATCAACTAAAAATAACACTTACTAGGTAAAAAGGCAGAGAATGGGCCACTGCTTAGGAAGGAATATAAAAGTCAGGGGTCAAAAGAAGATCAGTGAAAAGAGCCTGACAAGAATGTTAGCAAGTTGTTCTTTCAGCTGAGCCCGGGAGGCATACTTAATTTTGGTTACCTGGATTATTTCTGTCAAAACAGAATATCTATTTTAAAAGTAAAGATAAAGCCTTGGGAACAGAGATTAGAGTCCCAGCTTGCTCTGTTCCCCAGTGATGCCTGTTGGATTAATTTCATAATTTTCAATCAAGATAAGGATCTTCCCTGTGCAAAAATAGTGCAGTAAAGAAAGGGGAAAATTTGATGATGACTAATGAGATCCATTGCAAGATGTACAAGCAAATGTATTGAGGCAAAATCTTCTACTTGAAAGAGTTTTGCCCATTCTTGCAATTTTTACTTATAGAGGAAGGAAATTGTAATAATTCTGATTTAAGTCACCAAATTGCAGTGAAGAGCATTGCCATTGAGATAATTTCTGATACTTGTGTCTTTGAAAGAAAACAACTCATTAGTGTCCATGATGCTGCACTTGCTGAATTTCCTCTGACCTGGGGGGGAAAAAACATCACTATATCTTTCAAGTACTTCAAAGAGCCATCTCTGACCTGCCTTGCCTCACAGAGCCTATTTCTTCATTGCCACTAGCAGGAAGTTTTCACTCTCAGACTTCAGGGATGATTCATAATTGAACAAAGCTTTCTGTGGTTTGGAGAAGAAAGCAAAAGTCACAGGAATTTGTTCTGCTGCCATTTGTGCTCTACTACACTACAAATGACACTAGAAGCAACTGGTGGAAGGCAAAAGTCTTCCAAGAAGCTCAGCTCCCATTTTGGTCCCACTGTCAGATTCTGGTGCCTCTCTGCTAATATGCTCCTGCTCCTTACTCCATGGAAGGTCTTGGGATTTTAGTGAGAAAAGTTGTGAAATGAAGTGCTTCTGAGCAGGAGTGAAACAGAGCAGAGCATGGAAACAGCAGTAAAACTATTGCAAAGAAAGGTAATTTTTTTTATCTAAACATTTCAGTGGCAATAGGTATTTCTAAATTAGCAGTATAATCAGTGTAAAAGGTGAAACTACCATTCTGTCTCTTCAGCTTTAGTATTGGCTTAAAAGCACAGTGAGGCTTTTTTTTTTAAGTTTTTCTTTTTTAACAAGCTATTTATACAAGAGATTTCTCATTCTGATATTTATTGATTACTAAAAATGAAATTTCTGTACTGTTCTACAGAAGCATTGGGCCAGTCTGAGGTAGTCAGCATCAGGACAAGTTTAATAACGGGCTTGTTTTCTACAGTCAGAAAGAAATCAAGGCAGCAAAAAGATCAGAGTTCTTTTCTTGCTTGTCTGTTGCAGAGTTGTTTGAATGCAAACAGGATAGGAGCTTCACAATAACAAATCTGTCCAAATGAAATTTGTCAGGCTGTTGAATTCTCTGACAGGTAAAAAGGGGCATATATTTAAGTATAACCAATGAACTTCAGACCATCAGCAAAGACCATAATGTCTCAAAAATACTGATACCATTGCTGTGCACATGTCTTACTGATTTTCTGGACTTTACAAACCTCTGATAAGCATTAATCCCCACCGTATGCCAGTGGGATACAAAAAGGTTATGGTTGTTTCCAATCTATAGATCCCCTGAGAAATAAACGCTGCTTCTTGGTACTTCAGAAATAATTTTCTCCTGCCCTTTTCCCTGCCATTTCCCCAATCCCTTGTAAAGCATCTCAGCAGAGGGCAAGATGCAGCCCTTTATATTTTAACAATGCTGCTCGTTATTATTTCTCGCTTTTCTTTTTATTACAACTCTCTGGCTGTTTAGGTGTCAAGTCCCGGGAACTGCCCTTTGAAGTTGATGGTGCAGTTCCCGACAACTAAAAGGCCGATCCCACTAAGATAATAATTGTTCAGGTAAATTGTAGGTAGACTAAAGCAAGGGAGCAGGCTGCTGAAAGGCATCTCAGCAGCTCGTAACAATACCTCTCTGTGGAAATGACATTTGGGGAACAAATAGCACCTGAAAAACAGTTTGCGATTAATCTGTGTGGTAGTTGCAAAACTGCCCGCGTCCAATTGACAGTAAGTACTAGATGGACTCCAAGAGACATGAAATGGCCATTTAGTCTTTGTGCAGCCTTGATTCTTGTGAGAAATCCCCAACCAAAAGTAGGGAGAAAAGTTTGTTTTCTTTCTTGTGGTTTCTTTGAAATGAGAACAGTATCTCAGACTGGCACAATGTGTGACAGAGTAGGCATTATGGACTGAACATCCTAGCATGAAAGGTGGAAAGGTGTTGACAGCACAAAACAAGATTCAGAAGTTCTAATGTATAATTTAAGCTACTCTGTGTCTTGACACAACAGCTCTAAAATGCAGCTCTTTCCCATCATCAGAATGTTCTCAAGGAGCTCGGGTTCCAAATAAAAATGGCCATATGTGTATCTCACTGAACAGTACAAGTTTAAAATATTGTTTTATAAAATGGTGACTTGTGGTTGATCAGTAATTTTTCCTCTTAACGGGTCTGCTTTGTGTGTGGTAGGAGGTAGAGTGAAAACTGGTGCTGTTTTTCTCAGCTGTCCCTAGCTATCTTTAGCTCAAGTCTCTGTACTTTTGTAGCTCGATGCCCTACTGCCATTTTCTGCTTTCCTTCCTCTGCTTCCTATTCCAACCAAGTCACTGAGTGAGAGCTTCAATCAAGCCTGAAAAAGGATTTAGCTCCTCTTTAACTGTATCTTTTAGCAAATCACGTGATGTTAAACAATGCCGTGTGTTCTTCTGTTGAGACTCTCTTTAAACAGTTTTTGGCAGGATTGGCAGCTTTCTGTACTCAGAGTTTGACTACAATTTTTCCGGCAGTTTTTTAAAGCCAAAAGTCAACTGGATAAAAGTGATCCAGGCCTGACCTGATAGAGAGACCTATTTCATTGGTACACTTGAGGTACTTCTTTCTACTCTAAAAGAACATGTGAAAATAATAGTCTGCCTCCAGCACACAAAGGAAATAGAGCTTTTTTAGTATTTTTGTCTCCCCTCTTGGTCAGGAATAGCATCTGTGTGCAGGAAGATCCAGATCCCTTGCTAGCTTCCAGATCTTCCATTACTAGCAGCAGGGATGAATGAGGCCTGCAGGTGAGAGCATCCCCAACATCTGGCAGCCCATCTGTTACCTCCAGAATATGTACAGCTTTCTCTGAACATAATTACACATCGGGCTCTTTCCAGTCTGTTGCTTCTATGGTTCCATTTAGTGCGGCCCAGATTTGTAACTATGTCTTTAAGAGGCTTTTACACGTAGAATTAGATCTTTGGGTTCCTTGGTGTGGATGCAGGCACCTGATTTCGCACATTTTATGATGTGTTATTTGTGTGATTTAGGTCTATTTTGGATCTTAAAACTCTTAAGCCTATTGAAAAATTCATGGGATCGTGTTATTTCCTGCAGAAAATCTCAGCTTTTTCTAGAAAACCCAAGTTGTCTATATTTCATGTGCCTAAATGTAAATATTACTAGGCAGTTTGTCAGATTTTCAACCAAAATTTTGAATTTTAAGGTTTCCACAAAAGCGTGCTTGCAACACAAAGTATGAAGAGACAGGTTTTAGAATGATGTTCATTTCTTTATTGCTTTTAAAAAAAAAAGGCCTTCTGTGCAAAGCCAGGGGACCAACCCACATTCGGATTCTCTGCATTTACTAAGATCCAGCTCCTAAGGTTTTAACCAGTATATGACAGTATTTTGATGATATTCTATACCTGCTGATATTTTTTGGTTTAAAACCACATGAACACTTGACAATTAGTTCTGATTTTTCAGTTTAAATAATGTGAACTCAGGCTATGAAAGTGTAGTTGAAAGTGAACAGAAAGTCGTCACAGTTTCTTGAGGATTTAGGACTTTTTCCTGTCACAGTTAAATAAGCAAGCTGCTATTTTTGGCATCTCTTTTAGATAGTGGGCAATTAGCCAAAGCAGTTTCCAATTAGAGTGCTTTTAGTTCATCCAATTTGTAGGCCACAAGAGAAGATACTGCGGCATCAGATAAAATAATTGCAAATATTCAGACTACATCTAGAACACGGCATCCTTTTTTTTGACCTCCTCATTTAAGAAAAACATCAATAAATTGAACCTATTTCATGGAAGATAATCAAGATGGAGCTGGATACGGATCTGGACCTCCTCTGGTGAAGAGAGTCTGGCAGAGCTGGACTTCTTCAGCCTGGAGCAGAGATGGTTTTGGGGCGTCCTAGGAGCAGCCCAGAGTGTCTACAGGGAGATCTTCAAGGAGATGGAGACAGACTCTTCACAGCAGCATAGGGCAGGAAGGTCAGTGACAATGAACATAAAACGAAATGGGAGAAGTTCAGACTGGATGTAGGGAGGAACTATTTCCCCTGACTGCCTGAGGGCAGTCTGACAGTGACACTCTGCTCAGAGAGGCTGTGCAGGCTTCATCCTTGGAAGTTTACAAAACGTGACTGGTTGAAGCCCTGAGCAGCTTGGTCTGACCTCAGGACTGACCCTTGTATGAACAGGAGGTTGGACCAGACAACTCCTGGGGCGCTTTCTGGACTGCACTGTGCTATGATCCTTTCTTGAAAATTATGGCTATGAAAAGGATATCTTCAGCCATCACAGTGAATCTCCTGAAGCTACAGGAGTATTTGGAAAGTTGTAGTAGCTAATGGAAAGTGATGTTTATGTTTCCTGCATGGTAGAAGGTCTTCTCCTCACCACTAGGTTTTAGTTACAATTTCTGGGAATTAAATGTCAAGCAGATCATTCTCATCTGAATAAAATTTTCTTGCTGGAAAAGCAGAAGAGAGTGAGAGGATCTGAACTTAGCAAAGTAAGTGGCAGTGCTTCATATCTCTTCTTTGCCAGGGCAAAAGGAGCAGTTCACTTTCTGAGCAGCTTTATACGGCTGCTGAGTGATAAACAGCATGGACCTTTTCGGAACTCCTGAGTGGATCAAAATGTGGAAGAGTTTGTTTGTTATGGGAGTCAGGCCACTCAGGTTGGCTGTCCCCCACTTTTGGCAGGAAAAATTAGGAGTATGTTGTGGTTAAAGACTGAATCGAAGAAATATACACAGAAGTTTAAGCTTAGTCTATCTCTGGGAGAACAGAAGGATAAATTCTCCATGAATGGTTGCCTGAAAAGACCCAGAGATTTCTGAGAAGCAATGAAGTTTGGTTGCCTGCTGTCATGTCATACTAGCGAGCTTAGTTAATGACCCTGCCCAGATTTCCTGGGAGTCTTGGAGGAGATCAGTGCACCTTCTCACTTCAGATTCACCTTTGCAAATTGAGGGTAATAACAATTGCCCATCAGCCTCGGAGGAATGCTGAAGATTAATAGCATAGTGTTTATTGCGCTGTGAATATTTGAAGCCCATTCCCACCCCAGATGTTTGTATGATTATTTCAAATCCATGGAGGTGTGTGCCTCAGGACAAACACGATGGTAGATTTCTCAGTGTCTTTGGTCAAAAAAAATGTTTTAGACGAAAAACAATAGGGAAATTGTAACTTCGACTAATGGTTTCTGAAACAGTCCGTGGTCTATGACCACACGTTTTGTGTTCCATTTAGAAAGCAACAGCAGAAATCTCCATCACCAGTGGACCCTACTCCATATGGCTTTTTTAATTAAAACTGGCACATGGGCATGTGTTCAGGACAACAGTAATTACATTATTTGTATCTCCATATCCACTGTGGAGATCTGTTAGTACTTTTAGTACTGTGTTTTCTCTGTCGCCTGGCTCTTGTATTTGAAACATTACAAGCATGAGTGTTACCATGTTGATGTGACTCTGCTTGGTCCGACTGGTCTGAGAGCTGCTATATTTGCATTTCACAGAGTGGTTTGGGTTGGAGGAGACCTTAAAGATCACCTGTTTCCAACCCCCTGCCATAGGCAGGGACACCTCCTACTGGACCAGGTGGTGTAGTGGATGAGAATGAGTGGGACATGTAAAGTCCTGGCAGAGCCATTGTATTGAGCCAACTGTGGCCTTTCCTTCACCACCACCAGTGGCAGTACAGGGACACAGAGCTGTGCGGAAGTGAAGATGCTCCATGCTTAAGTGGTACCTGCTTCCATGCAGGGGGGAAGGTGGAGAGTTTGCTGCTGTGTACACGGCTCTATCGATGGTGACATCATATAGCTGGTTGCCAGAGGGATTGGATTGCCCTTGTGATCATTTCACCTGATCTTGGGCTAATGTTAGCTGGCTTCAGGGCATTTTAATTATCAGCACACTGGCTATTGGACCAACCATCTCATCTGGTTGCTGGCACTGTTTATGTGTGTCTAAGCATATCAGATATTCCTCATTAACTTCTGCAATAATATTCAGACAGAAAGTCCTAGGAACTCTTCCAGCTAATCCCCATTTTGGCTGCTGACCAAATAAGGCTTTATATGGCACAACTGTAATTGCTTCATTTGTATGGTATTGATCTGCCATTAGGCAAAACACAAGCCAGCATTTCACTAGGGCACAAGTTATGCAGTGCTCTTTATTGTTTGCATTGCAGTTGCAGCTCCAGTTCCCACCTGGGAAATGGCTCCCCTGTTTTTTTTCTTTCAGTCTCTGCTTCTAATTAAAGTAAATGAACTTCAAAGTGCTTGCATCATAATTAGACCAAAGCTTAAGAAAACATGTCTTAACTGGAATCTTTTCATTTATTGCCTTCCATCTAATCCTTCTTTATGAAAAACATCAGTATGGAGGCACAAAGAAGCATGTATGTAATGTTACAGAAATCCCTCATGCCTCTTCTCAGTCTAAGTTTAGACCTGCCACAAGTGTATCAACCGTACAAATCTCATGAATTAGTGATCTGTTTCTGGCGACTGTAAAAGTCAAGAATCCATCCTGATTTCTGTGCTGCCAATAGCTTTTGGCATAGTAGCCATGTTTCATTAATAACTTCATGGACATTGATGTCAGTGGATGAATTCCCTCAGAAGCAAACAGCAGTTTTGCCCTACAGCTTTCCCATGTGGAGTTGCTTTTCTTACTAGGAAAAAATTATTGGAGAGCTTGCTTGTATTACAGCACTTTTATGTACAGAATGCTGATGGTATTTGGCATCGCAGTCATTTCATGCTTCATTCTCATTAGGGTGAGACTAGGGCTTGGTGGCTGAAAGGTCTAACCAGACAGGCAAAAGGTTAAAACAGAACCTTAGAAACAGAACAAGCATGGGCTTGTTCCTAAAATAAAGATATAGACATTAACAGAACCACAGAATCATAGAATCACAGAATAGTTTGGGTGTAAAGGGAGCTTTAAGGGTCATCTAGTCCAACACTTCTGCAATGTGCAGGGACTGAGCAGGTTGCTCAGAACTTGGTCCAGCCTGACCTGGAATGTTTCCAGGGATGAGACACCTCTCTGGACAACCTATTCCAGTGTTTTACCATCCTTATTGTAAGAAATTTATTCCTTATGCCTAGTCTAAGTCTACCTTCTTTTAGTCTAAATCTGCTGTCCTTTAGCTGAAAACCACTACTCCTTGTCCTGTTTCAGCAGGCCCACTAGAAAGCTTTGTTCCCATCTTTCTTATTACCCTCCTTTAAGTATTGAAAGGCCTTAATAAGGTCTCGCTGGAGCCTAGTTTTCTCCAAGCTGAGCAACTCCAACTCTCTCAGACAGTTCTCATGGGAGGGCTGCTCCGTCCCTCTGATCATTTTTTGGCCCCCCTCTGGACCTGCTCCAACAGGTCCCTGTCCTTCCTGTGCTGGAGTCCCCAGAGCTGGATGGAGTGTTCACGGGAGAGGAGTAGAGGGACGGAATCACCTCCTTTGACCTGCTGGCCATGCTTCATTTTATGAATTCAGCTGAATGTGGCTACTCCATGAATTCCTGAGAACAGCAGTAGTATTTTTTTTTTCCAAATGCAGCTGCTGGGAAGATGGCAGAAGTTGGGGTTTTTCTCTCACTGTAGGTCTTGCCACAGATACCTTTATCTGTCACCCTGAAAGTGGTTAAGTGCAACTCCTTTTGTATGACTTCTCTGAGGACATCTCAGAAATATTACATAGGTTAGAGGACTTTTATCATCTTTTATGGAGAATCATAAGCTGATTGGTGAGGTAGTTTATGAAAAAGGCATGCAGAGAAGCTCAGTTGAGCACTTTTACTTGTAGAAGTCACTCCATCGTGACTCCTGGTGTTTTTCTGCCATTTCTGAGTCTTAAAGACATCTTACACTAATCAGGTGCTCTTGTGAGATCCTGATGCCTGCAAGAAGGAAAATACATATGAGTAGAAAACAGGAAAAGACCATTTCAGATGTAGCTCCTCTTACCCATCATTGTATGTTCATAAATGGTGGATTCAGCCTTACATTAACGAAAAATTGGAGAAATTTGAGAGTGAAGTCTTTTCAAATATGGCCAAATTTGAACCAAATCTCCAAAGATGCCAGGTGTGTTCAATACTGCATTAAAATCTTGGGATTCTTATTATGCCCTGCTACCCACTAAATAGAAAATTCATTTATATAGCACACTGAGATATGGGGCTGGTTAGGAACCAGAAAACTTAGTTTTTGCAGTTAGCCCAGCAGGATATTTTATTTTCCATGGTTTGTAGCGAAATTCAGCAATGAGCTCTGACTCCTTTCGGAGGTCACAGTAATATTTCTTCGGGGATAGGTGATTCAACCTAGGACTGGGTCTCCCTGCAGGGGAAGGCTGTGAAATGCTCAGTTGAATGTACAATATTTCTGCCACTGCTGGGACATGCTGAATGGAGTGAAAAATTAGAAGCTGCTGAAACAGCTGCCACCTGCTTTGTTCTGGAAGATTTTGATGTAGTAAAATCTTCCTCTGCATAAGGTAGCCAGAGTCGGTGATCTTAATAGGCTGTCTAGTAATCCATCAGTGATGTCAAATGGATTGAGGTGGATGTAAAGAAGGAACAACTTTCTAAGTTACAAGGAACCACACCATATTTCTATTCAATAAGCACTGGATTGCATCCAAAAGAGATATGTTTTCCTAGCCTCATTCTGGGTGAAAACAGTCACTTTGTGGCATTCGGAAGCATAAATTTAAAATGCCTTACAAATACTGTTAAGATATTATATAAAGGAAAGTTTAAATCTCTGGCCAAGATGCCGGGCTGGATGGAATGTTTTCAGTCCTGTAAAATCATCCATTTGAAAAACAATTAGATCAGTTGTGCAGGCCGTAAACTGCAGCATTTGGCTTTTTCTTGAGATGGAGAGACATAAGGAGTTTCAACATGTGCCCGGGTAGTGAAACATAATGTCATTGCAAGAGGCTTGCACTAATGCAGTCTGAGTGGGAGAGGAGAGGGACAGCATGAGACATGATGGATCTTCACTGCTGTCACCCTCACCTCAAGCTGCTACTCCCCGACTTTCAGCAGTGCTTATCCAACACAGATGGAACCTCTGCCTGGCACTGAACCACGTGCTGTGCATTGCCACAAAACCCCTACCTGTCTGTGCCAATAGTGCCATCTTCTTTCAGTTGGGAGACCCTAAACTTAGGAGTTACTGGTGAGGCAGGTGAAACAGCATCCAGTCATCCTGCTGCGACAAAACTGTGAGTCGAGGTCTGCTTCACCTAAGGCATGAAAAGCAAAAGGCTTTCTGCCAGCCATGCCAGAGGTGAATGTTGCCCCATCTGAACACATTATGTGTAGGCGGGGAGAGGGATGTACTTAAACATGCTCACTTTCCACATTTCAGTTTTAAAAATATTACTGTAAATTCTTTCAGCAATATCAAATATATAAAACCACAAATGGCTCAGGGTTGCTAATGTTTCTGAGGTGAAAGGGAGTTTTGAGGCACTTGGCCGTGGGCTAAGCTTATCCTGAGAGCAATTCCATCAGCGTGGAGACAGCATTACACTGGTGCTCAGACACTTTTGAAAAATATCACTCAAGAGAGGGATTTGCTGAGGGTGGTGAGACACTGGCACGGGTTACTCAGCATTGTTCCCATCCCTGGAAGTGTTTAAGGCCGGGCTGGATGGGGCTTTGAGCAGCCTGGTCTAGTGGAACAGGTCCCTGCCCATGGCGGGGGAGTTGGAACTAGATGATCTTTAAGGTCCCTTCCAACCCAAACCATTCTATGATTCTATGATTCTAAGCCTTTAAAACATGTATTCTGAGTTGCAGGTGCTGGACTGCAGCAGCCTATTCACATAACCCTGCTTATGGTGGAACCAGCAAGAAAAATTGTGCTTTGAAAAAAAAAAAAAAGTGCACTGCTCAACGAGAAGAGGATTCAGTAGTTGTTAGCAAAAATTAAAATAGCTCAGAGTTGGGAGAAACTAGCATTTCTGCTGCTGCTAAAGACTGTGTACTGAGCCAATATGAGCAGTTTCTCTAGGGACAATTTTATGTGTTTTTTATTTACAGCAAAGCGTTGTATAAAACAGAGAAACAAGCTGAGTTGCAATCCCAGGTCAACTGCTGTTGTTTTTACACAAGCAAAATATATATTTAATTGCTTGTGCCAAGAAGTGTTTGCATACTGTAATTGGAATATCTTGCTGCAAAACAGCTTTCAATCTATATAAATATTTTAAACTACAGTCATCAGACCTCTAGCTGGTGTAAATTGTCAGAACCTCTTTGAATTCAAAGCAGCTATGGCAATTTTTAGCAGCAGTGGGTCTCCCATTAATTGGAACTCCTGCTGATCCTCAAGGTGTCAGTTTGGCTCATATTTGTTTACAAAGCTCAGCTCGAGGAACCAAACTGTGTACCATACTTAGGATATACATAGAAGCTGTAAGTACTCACTGCCCCTGGAAATCAACCATCTTATTTGGATGGCTATATGAAGAGTGCTATACTTATTTTAATTAGTCACAATTGGGAAGTATCTGAGCACTGCCGTAAATTTCCCATCTCTAAAAAAATACAAATAAATATCCACTCTCGTAAAAATACTTTATTCTTATTGTTTGACTAATATTTTGATATATTTTTCTGTAAGAGGTGTTTTAAATGCAGTTGGACAGGGGATTTTATGATAATGTTTTTAAAAGGCAGTAGCTTCTAATGCAGCACAAAACCTGCTTTTTTGCAATACTTTGGCTTTCTACAGGCCAGTCAGTTCTTCAGGGGTATGTGAATTTTGCAAGATGGAATTCAGGAGGCATCCACTGTTCTGGTGGGTCCTGAGCTGGGCCTGAGCATTCTGCTGAGATGGCTGATCACGTCCTTTCTTTGATAAGCATTACTACAGAAATGGAAGAGCTTAGCAGAAAAGCCCGAGACACCCACTGCAGAAGAGCTGGTATTATTGTGAAGAGTCACAACATGAATACTAGCAGTTCTTTATTTAATAGAAATGCCGGGCAAGCTATGACAGCAAGCGCCAAGGACTCTATTTTATTTGAACTAACATGTGAAAATCTTTTGATGACTGCTGTGCTTCAGTATCTGAATACAGTTTTTTTCGTACACGTAACATGAGAGCATGCAACCTTTATAAATCCCAGTAGAAATATTACCCCTGTAAGATCTTGAATGTGTTTAAGAGGACATGCTTTTAAAGCAGGCCTTTTGTCATTAAAGTTCAGATTATTTTTCTTGTAAAAATGTTCATGCATTAGCTCTCCTTTTTAATATTTACATTATTGATCCTTCAAGCCTTCTGAGTACACAGTGATGTAAGCTTTGGCTACATCTTTCTCATTAACAGAGTGCTTGTTCCACTCCTAATTTATTAAACATATTCAGCCAGTGCCATGCAGCTTTACACTTAATTTCTCTTGATGAATTGTCAAACACCCTTAAACTGCACTACATTTGTGTCGTGTTACAATCTGCCATCAGCGCTTTTCAAAACATGGATGAAATAAACAGCTCGAAAGATGTGCAGGTCTTAATTTTTTGCTTGGTAAGGTTGCATTTTAATTCTTCCTGTTAAAAATCATTTGAATGGATGATATATACAAGCTATAAAAATGCACCCACTTGTGTTTCACTAAGCACATTTAAGACAGATCCTCAGCTGCATCCAGGAAGCGCTAGGCTGGGGGGTGAGGAGAGGCTCCTGGCAGCTGTGGCCTCCTCTTCCCAAGCCACCTGGGCTGGATAGAGATTAGATCATGAGAGAATAACTGCAATTCACATCACTGAAATAAGGCCACTGAACGTGGCTTCCCCGAGCACCCTCTCTGCCTTGTCCTGTGGGAGGATGCCCTCCAGCCTGCACCGGGAGTGCCCAGGGGCTGGTCTGCATGATGGCTGCACCAGCAGGTGGCTGCAGGGAGAGACGTCCAAAGTGCAAGGGAGAAAATGAGCTTGGAGTTGCTTGAGACACATCATCGATTGCCAACACTGGCTGTGATATTGCAGTCTCAGGAAAGCTTGTTCCTTTAGTGGTGATGCACCACCACATCTGTGGGTTTACTTCCCATTGTGCAGTAGTTTACTGATCCCCCCCTTCTTTCCAGGCACCAGTTATGTAGGAATATGTATACACAACAAACTTACAGGACAATGCGGTCGTGTATTTTATCGTGATAGGAAGGAAGCCTCTGTGTTTTGCCAGTTGGTCCATACCTCACATGTGGCCCACCTATGGGGCTTTGTTCATGTAACATTCAGGTACTCCTTGTTGAACCTTGTTGTATGTTCAGAGAATCTGAGGTTAACCAGAGATGCCATCTCTCTGCACCACATGACTTCGAAGTGACTGAGCGATTTTGGAGACTTTGAAATCCCTTGTGGGAAGGATTTGTGAAAAGCCCTTTGGAGGGTTGGGATCTCTGCTCTGCTTCTGCCTCAGCAGCTGCAGTGGCAGCCCCAGCATCTCTGGGACGATGCGCTGTGCAGTATGGCTGCAGTTTAAATATGGCTGTCTTTGTGTATGTAGGGTCTCATTAGTGAGTCATGTTATTTTTGCGCTTCTTGCTCGTTCTCTCTTGCAAGTGAACAACATCCTCAACTCTGAGCAGTGAAACAACAGTGCCGCCGTCTGTGACGATAACTGCAGAGTTGTGCTAAGGATCTGCCCCGGATGCAGGGAAGTATTTTTGCTATCTAACATGCCGGTTACACAGAATTTATGAGACTAAGTTCAAGAAAGGGATTCAGGAAAATGTCAAAGCTGTTTAAATAGCTAAGACATTTAAGTTTTCCTGGCAAAGCTCTACCGGCTGCCTAAAAGATTGTTATTAAATGCCTACAGCACAGATTCTGCCTTTGTTGTAATGAGTACTTAGGGACCTGTCTGTGCCTTTATGCCAGTATTCGGTATTTAGTATTCAAAAGCGGATATTCTGAGACCTTACATCAGCCTCCGTGAACCAGGCTGAGGCTGAATGGTTGAAATTGTATTTGGAGATGATGCTGAATGGTGCAAATGGGTGGTGCTTTCCACCCATCCTAGGAACCATGGTGCGTCCAGAGATTTTGGGAACTGAATGACTTAAACACAAAGCTGCTGTGGCTGAGAGTATACATATTTGCATACAAGTGTACATACGTCTGGATACATACTCAGCCTAACCAGGCTGGAGAGAGTCTTTTCTATCTGTTCTGTGTATTCAAGCTCTGGGCATTAGGCTGTGAGAACAGGCTTGATCTTACTGAGCAGAATTCATTTCATGTTTTAGTTCCTGATTTCTAAGGAGTGCTGAGTTGCTGTGCTGAAATTGATGTTGAAAGTGTTGCATTAGGCAAAATTTGGTGTCCCTTTTCATGAGGTTCCACTATGACTGTCTCAGATTTCCAGCAGTGCTTGTGATGTTGGCTGTGGTGGTCCCTAGCCTGGACCTCCATCTCATTCCCTCATGGTGCAGAGACCTCTGTGTGTCTTCATCAGCTGTGGAAATGCCCCTCCTGTGGTTGAGCATGTACATGAGCTGGATACCAAAGTGTTGTGCACCATGGTGTTCAGGTCATTTGTTGCATGCCTCCCTCACTGCTTCTTACAGACTGAAGTCCAACAGATGGGTCAACTGCTAACCACTGATGTGACCCAAACTCACTGGAAGTCAAAGCAAACCTCTCTGCCGGCTTCCCTGGGCTTTGGGCAAGCACCCTGCTACAACTCTTTTGGATAACAAATGAGGTATCCCTGTTTGGAATCACTGATGTTATTTTGCAAGGGACCGGGTAGTCATGTTGTCATCTGTCTGTGCAGTTTTATCTTTTGATAACTGTGTAAGGTGTATCTGCAGTTGGCACAGATAGGCTCTTTTAAAAAAAAGAAGTGATACTGATTAATGTTTTAAAGTGCTTACTGCTGTTTATTTATAGGGAGATGGACAGTGATTTTAAATGAGTGATAATAATTTAATTCTCATCCCATTTTTCATACTGTATTTCTAAAGGCTTCTTAAAAATAGCTGTGATCCATACGTTGAAATCACTGTCCATGCACCCAAGTACTTGTGAAGTGAGGGCTGCAGTTTTGTCTGAGCTGGCTTGACTGTTGCATAAAAGGACTTTGTTTTCTTCTGAGTAATGGAAATGGCAGGACTGTGCAGTGACACCAAGCATTAAGAGTCAAATCTTAAAGCCCTTGCTTGCTTCCTACTGTTAAACCCTGACTCTCGCAAAGACGTCAGTTCCTTTATTGAGGAATACATTGTCTTTAGTGGGAGTTTGGACTAAGTGTGGTATTGAGGATAGAGTCCTAATTTTTGAGGTGAAAGAAAAGTTTCTGCCGTGGAAACTCAGGTTTCCAAATGCCTTCCTCTGTGGCAGAACGAAGCACTGTCTAGGATGAGTGTGGGTGATCTAGCCTGGCTCTGAGGTCTTGGTATGTAATTTTCAATGCAGTCACCATTGCATGTTTTAGGCTCTCAGTTATAACATATCTGGGAGGTTTGGCGGCGCTGAGCAAAGGGTCTCTGTGTTTTGCTGACCAGAGGGAAGTGATTTATTTCCACGTGTTGAGGTGGACCTGGATAACAAAGCAACAGAGAAAGCAGTGTGAAACTAACCTGGTTTTACATGGCCTACTAGACATGATGAGGATAATAATGTGTTACATTTATAAACAATACAGTTAATTTCAGAGCGATGATTGCAGCTTAAATCCACATTTACTTCTTCATCCTTTTTATTTCCATTTCTCTATTGTGCTGTGAAACTGTCTATGGATATGGCTAATAACCCAGCTAAATAACCCTCTCATGAATGGGTTTCATTTATTTATTTATTTATTACTCTAGGATTACTATCAACCAGCTGCAGCTTCTCTAAATGACTGTGGGAAAATTTTCCTTGGTGATCTTTAATGCTGTGAAAGATAAATTTGAACATTTGGCAAGTGAGGAAGCTCTTTCCCTTCAACGTAAAAATTAAACATGAGAACTTAAATTAGTTGCCAAAGACATCACCTAGTTGTTTTTAATTCATCTTGGAATATCCAAATGAAAGGTGTAAGTAGGCACTATCTTGGAAAAAAAGTTGTAAAATATCGGGTAACATCTTCACTCAAAATAAGATAAAGATTGAAAAGAAAAAAAGCTTTCTAAGGATTTTAGCATAAGGACTTTGTCTAATTTGGTGAGCCTTAATGTTCACACTTGAGAGACTACAGCTTAGAGGAAATAGTTTGAAGATGCTTTTTTAGATAGACAGATTGATAGGGCTTCCCATCTGCTTTAAAATCAGACCGAGATTAAGTGGCTTGTTGAGTTGAGAGTTAGTGGTATTCCTTGAGATATATTTCATTTTTTGTGGGAGTGATCAATCCTGCCTGCATCTGTAGAACTGTCAAAGCAGCTGCTTATGTTATTGCTGCCCAGTGTGACAATTCGACATAGCAGCATCAAATTAGACCTTGGTTTGGATCCTGTTGAAGCAAGGAGTTCTGACATTGACTTTGTAGACAGCAGATTCCAGATAGATTTCTAAGCCATTTTTAGAATAAGTAATGTTGTTCGACGT